>CABFVZ010003753.1:28218-45965 GCA_902151445.1 Timema monikensis | reverse complement strand
CCCCCCCCCCCCCCCAGCTAAAAGATGGCATGACGGGCGACCTCATTGTTTGTGACATTTCATGTAAGTCGCAAAACAATTTATGGAAATGTAAGTGGATAAAAAAGTTTCCCAAGTAGTTAAAATATGAATAGAGATTACTTAAAGTTTGTTAGAAGCTTTTAAGTTTTATGTAATGCGCGTTTCCCCTCCTTCAACCCCAACTTTTTTTTTATGTCACAGGAATGAGTCCATATGACAGACCTAAAGAAAGAATTTAGCGAGACTAACTCCTCCAGTTTTTATTTTCTAAAGAAAACTTTAAATTTGTTTTTTCTTCCTCCGGTGAAAGATTGAACTCTTGGGGATGATAATACTATTTCAGTTTGCTCGTAGTTTTTACAAAATTAAGATTACTTTTACCATATCTCATCAATTGAAGACATATTGCCTCAAGATTAATATATAAAGGGAAAAAATACAATTAACTCATTTAGGTTTGATCTTAAAACACCCGCACTCGTAGATTATATCCCAACTTTCTTACGATTGGCCATATCTGGCAACTAGAGAGAATACTATATCCACTTTCACGTACTCATACGCCAAGTCACTTTTGATGAATACTCCATATTTTTAAAATAACATTAGTTTGGTACAGTATTAGTATCATCAATGTAGACCGTTAAATATGTTGGTATTTTTTAGAGGATTCTACAAATGTAATTTCCTAAAAACATCAAGGTAAGTATTTAAAACAATCTCCAAGCATGATTTTAAATCTCTAATAGAATCGATGTACCCAAATAGTATTATAATTACCTATTACACTATAACCCTATCTTTAAAGTTACACCATAGTGTAATCAATCAAGGTAGGCTTGCTATCTTTTAGCTCAGTGCAATGCAGTGTGCACAGACCTAGAGATGGGGGTATACGAGAGGATAGCAATCATCTGTGGGTAATTGCAGTCCAGTAAAGTCACACCAATGGTTACGACACACCCATTTAGTTACATCGCCCCGACTATAGGATCTTCCTGGCGTGCGTGAGTTGGTCGCTTGCTAACCGCAGTGGATAAACGCTCGCTCTTACTGACTTTATAAGAAAAATGGATGGTGGCGTTTCGACTCGGCGTGAGGGGTTGGGTAGTAAGAGAGGAGGCGAGAGGCCATCGCGACGCGTGGCCTTGGTTTGAAATGACGTCATAAATCCTGGACACTGCTGGCGATAAACTAAGGGATGGGGGGCGTACAGTTGGCCCTTTTACCCTCGAATGTGCTGCTCCCTCCCTCCTTCCCTCGAATGTGCTTCTCCCTCCCACCCTCCTACTTAAAAACTGTTACTCCCTCCTAATTAAATACTGTTGCTCCCTCCCTCCTACCTAAAGACTGTTGCTCCCTCCCTCCTTCCTAAATACTGTTGCTCCCTCCCTCCTAACTAAAGACTGTTGCTCCCTCCCTCCTACCTAAATACTGTTGCTCCCTCCCTCCTAACTAAAGACTGTTGCTCCCTCCCTTATACCCTCTAATGTGTTGCTAACTCCCTCCTACCCAAAGTCCACCAAGACACACCACACAAATCTTTGGATACTTTTATTTAGTACATGTGGTCAACAATAAGTCCACTTTTCATAGAAACGGTATTTTATAAAATACAAACACGTCTTTTTGGTCTATATTCGTAGCATTTTACAATTCTCTTTGCACTACGTCTTATTACCCCTTCGGGTTATACGCCTTTGTATTAATTACATTATCGGTTTTAGGAATTAGGAAGGCTATATTTAATTGAAGTGTATCCGCATTTTCGTGGTGGTAGAGAGTAATACCATTTTGGAAAAAAAAAAATCTTAGAACACCCGACTCAGATTCGAACATCGATCTCTCCGTCACCGGCAGTCAAGTCTACCTGGGGAGTAGCGCGTATTGTTATTTATATTTCTATTAAAAGTGACAGCTGCGGCTCACATGACTTGACTGCGTGAAAGTAATTGCCAGATAAGTCTCTTCCTACGAGAGTTGGACTGTGGATGATTTAGCAGCTAAATAAAAATTAATAGAATTCTTTATTTTCTCTAATCGAACCGTGCTCTTTTCCTTCGTCGCTGAATCCTGTAAGCAAATGTTTCCTTGGTTGTCTTACGTGCATTGCTTCGTGATTACCACTGCGAAGCTAAGGTGAAGGGGGGAGGGGTGTTTCTCGACATAAACACCGCTTGGATCACAGATTAGAGAGAATAGGCCTAAATCTCTCTCTAGCTATTTTTTTTTGTCGGACTGACGTTTAATGTTTTGTTAATTAAATACGGCTAAAACAAACGACTCACAGTCGTAAAAACAAAATGCACACCCCTCGGGGGTTTACAGTTTTTGCATTCTCCACCCCATCTCTCTGTTCCCTTTTCCTTCCTTTTCTAGACCTTCTGTTATCGGGACAGGCAAAAAGTAGCTTTTATTTTTCGGTTGCTAGTTATAGGCTTATCGGTTTATTTTCATCTCGCCCTCTGTTTATTTATCAATTAATTCTTCTATTTTGTTTGTGAGTATTTATAAACAAAGTAAATAAAAAATGTTTACTAAATTTTAGTAGATGATTTTATTTTTTACCACACAGCTCAAGTTTATCAAATACTTTCACTTTTAGTATCGATCGATGTAGTAGGTAAGCGTGTGTGAGGCTTCTAAATGTCTAGATCAAAGGTCGAAGAGCCTTCCTTCTTTTAGATTTAGACCCCCACAAAATCCTTCACATCTTCGAAACATTTCTAAAAGAAAACAACTTGGATGCATTATGATGAACACATCACTAAATATGCCATGTTCCAACATGTAATTATGTTTATAACAACCACCAAACAGTTTTATAACACTATATTTGTACTCCCAAAGTATGTAAAAAAAGATACAAGATAAATGCTGACAGTTGAGAAACCCTTCGGAAATTTATCTGCAAAGATGCTGTAAGATAAATATAAGTACTACTTCTTGTTGAGTCTTCGTGTATTTTCCTTCCCTCGCACTACTCTCTCTCTCTCTCCGCCCTATCACAGGAATGATTGGCCGCTATCCTCCCAACCCACCACTGTGTTGTCAGTAGAGTGAGCTGTCAAGACCTTCAAACCCAGGGCCCATCTAACCGTATCATATTCTTTCTCTCGCAACGGTCCGGCTCAGTATTTCTAGACGTGACTAGAAGCAATCCTTCCCTCAAGACCTCCGGGACGTCCATAGGGGATTCCCCCTGTCTTGAAGGATCTAAGGGTGCTTTAAAGTGGTTCTGAGAAAGTTCCACTGATGCCTTTCCTCCTAGCTTGAACCCTTCAGGGACAGAAACCCTATATATTTTTATTTATTTGCTGACCTCTTGATTTCAAATTTTCATTTCTACAACTCCCTCTCTCCATCACAAATCCGTATTTTGAGTTTTGTTACTTTACCGGCATTCCTTTTGCCGCATGATGCTACTCTAATTTACCAAGATTGTCTAGTAAGTTATATTTTTCTTTCTTTAGAAAATAGGTAGCATTAATGTTTTATAAGACGCTGAAAAAAAATTTGTTTGTTAGCTAGCACCCGAGACCACTTTGTGAACTCTAACCTTAACTGGATTCGAACTAATATTTGTCTTTGTTGAAGCTCAATGATTTTATTGGCAACGATTGCATTATTTTAATTTAATAAGTGCTTATATATTAATAATAATATGTATTAATATAATATGTAGAACATAAGTTGAATTAAATATTAGGCCTATAATAGATAAATATTGACTCCAAATCAGAGTTATTACAGAAAAATTTAACTCGGCACTAGCGCGCCTAACTTTTACTCGGTAGAAAAAAAAATGCCATCTTTTCAGTTTGGTATTCTTTCATGGAAACCTTTCAAGAGCGACATTATAAATTCAAATGTTGATGTAATCCAATAAGTAGGTGCAGGTGTAGTATTGTGAGATCACCTCATCTATTTGGAAGGATTAAACATATGCGGTGCATTTATTGCTTCATGATCGAGTTTTAACAAAGTCCACATGTTTATAATAATTATGTACTTTACATCTTTAAATCGTTGATACTTGGGGTTAACTCATTGAAATACATGTTTGATTTGGAATTAAACCTGCAGGAAGGCAATGCAAATTCATATTTGAGGACATTGCACAATTTCTGATCAATTTCTGCCTATTTATCAGCGGGTAATACACACATAACCCGGGTATTTTATCCAACTAGTATAATAATACTCTCTCCTCCATCGCTGATGTTAAAGAAGATGGGAGGATGGGGTGTGCTCGTTGATGGGATCATCGGCCTTGGTAGGGGTCAGTCCTAGAGCAAAGAACATCCCGTGGAGAACAACATCAGTTTGCTTTCAGTCGTCACCCGCCTCCCCCTCGCCACCACATCACACCTCCCCTCTTGCGTCTTGGTCGTAGACAAGGGACGACGGTGAAGGTCGTGAACATTGGTTTGTTTCTCATCCAAAGCCCATTCAAAGCGAGTTTTGGTTAAGTTCCTTTGACATTGTTACGGTTCAGGGGAGGAAGAGGGTAGGGTGGTTGTTGTGGGAAGGTGCTCATGCTCGTCTTGTCACAGAATCTTCGCAAAACCTCAAATAATTGCTTCCCCAATAAGGTGGCGAGGGGATGAACTGGTGTTTGGAGGATATAAGGGGACCTTGGAGTGCGCTCTGGAGTTCGATGGTCGGTTGGTGAGAAGTGGGGTGGGTGGCCTTTCGAGGAAAAAAATAAAGTGATGAAAATAATTGTTGAGAGGGGAAGAGTGAATTCTCTGCAGATGTGTAGTCTAGGATGGGCGTTTGACGGAGAGTTTGTCATTCTTGACGTGTTGCCCTTCTCGGGTTCTGATCTTGGGTATTTCCGGGTTCGATGCTCTTCTGATATCAGTGGTGTAAGAGGATTAAAAGACTTCGTCAAACGCTGCTACCCTGGTGAGGTTTTGTGGGGCTTAGAATGTCAACTTGATATGTCAAAGTTTTTATTTTTATATAGACTATATATTTAACCTAAAATTAAATTTATATTAATACAAATATTGATAGTCAGTGCATACTAAAACTAATGACACAGAATACATAGATATGTATGCACATATGTATACGATAACTTCTACACATCCAGAAGAAGCTCGGGTTGACATAACTCCTCACCTTGGGTGATCTCCCAGTAGCTCCTTTGAGAATAGTGACTCTTGGGAACTCGTTTTGTGGGTCTTCGTCTCTTTTGGGCTGATGACGATTTACAGCGGCCATGCTCTCGGGCATTGCTGGCTCCATGACCCACCTCGCTAGCTCCCTGACCCACCTCGCTAGATTGGTAGACTGCAAGGCAATCTTGCAAGCTTACTTTCTGGGATAGGAGTGCTCACCATGGTGTTGGGTTGGGTCCATCTTGGTGCTTGGACCGGTTTCTGTATTTCTTCGGCCAGAGTTGCTAGATGGATCGTCCAAAGAGTGCTGGAGAGATATAGGGGGATAGAGGTGTGTAACAACATTACATCCCCAACACCTACTTGACTCGACCACAGGCGTGATATTTAAACAGTTAGGCCTCAGACGATATCCAAGCGCCTCATAAGAAGGTTTATATCTGACTAGATAGCTGTTGCCCGCGGCTTTGCTCGCGTGGAAGTTGATTATATACAAATACGAAAATATACATATATATTCACAGATTAATTTAAAATATTACGTTACGTTGATGACCATAACTTGACCTCAGATCAAAAATAATGCAAGTCCGATACAAACTTTCACCCCCTTTTTCATCCCTTATTAAATAAAATTTCCAAAATTCCTGAAACACGTATTTATTTGTTTAACGTCAATAACCGAAATACAAAATTTTGTTTATGTAACTTTCAAAATGACGGACTTTCATACATATTATCATACATATTATCATCCCCTATTTTGACCCCTTTGGGGTGGAATTTTCTAAAATCCTTTCTTAGTGGGTGCCTACATAACATAATGAATATACAGTCCGAATTTCATGCTTGTAGCCTTGATAGTTTGCGCTCGGCGATGATGAATCAGTCAGTCAGTCAGTCAGGACATGTTATTTTATAAGTATAGATAAAGTCAAAGACATTTTCTCACCTTGTGAAAGCAGGTAGAGCACTAGTAATCTGGAGTTCATCCCTAGTTGGTTCTCATATACATTCCACTTATGATCGGCTCTCTATGCAGTTTATAAGCCATTGAAAAACTTACAGTAGAGACTGGTACATTAACCCCGGTCTATATATGCCATCAGACGCCATCGCTTGCTTCTGCTTTGCTTCAAGAGAAACACAGAACTACCTGTCTCTTATTCTTTAGTTACTCCTCCCACAACTAAAGGCATAGTTCACTCGCGGCTCTACCCGTCTTATACCCAGATGTTGTTATGGCAGAATAGCCACACGTTGGGCACCAAAACTGTAATGGCCCCTCGGTTGTAAATTAAATGTAATGACAAGATTTTGGAAGTTGTAGCTATGCCCTAAAGTCTGTTTGATTACTTACTATATTGCTCCGACTATATACATATATACGACTTATCTGGGAATATGGGGTACTAATGGAAGCAATTCAATAATGTCTCATTTCCGTCAAATCTGTCAGCCAATGACTTATAACTGAAATTAAATAAATGGGAGCTTTTCCCAAGTGTTCAAATGAAATACTGATAAGAGGTTCAACACTTGTCAATGTTATGTTATCTACTTTATTCAGGCTTATTAGAGAGAATATCTAGGGAATTGTAATAGTTTATCAGAAACTAATAAATAAATATATTAATAAAATTGTAAAACTAGGCTTTCATAGAAGTATGATTACAATGTTGTAATTGCACTTCTGGAGCAATCCACTCCCCAAGAAGTCACCATAAACTATCGATAGATGTTTCTCTTCACACTTGACGAACCAAACCCTTCCACTCTACAGGGATACGTCTTCGTGTTCCTCATATTTTGTCACTTCCTCGCCTATGCCAAAGACCGTCCGTCAGCCCTGGATCCTCTCATGAACCCTGTGAATTTCACTCCTCTCCTTCTGTCGGCCGTGGCTCCTCTCATGAACCCTGTGAACTTGTGCTCCAAACGGTATGCCTTCACAGGAATTTCACCTGTATAAACAAACTTGACTAAATCTCTTCATCCCTCCAGAATGCTCTTAACAAATTCACGATGTATATTTTTTTCAGGGTTAATGGGTATTTAGAATGTTCTGTATATAACTTTGCGAAACATGTGTAGCTTTTTCACATTTCCATGTGAAAGTTTGCGGTAATTTTCTGGAAGCTTCAAATGACCACGACATTATTTTAAGCGGAAGAGCTACTGCACATTTTACACGTTTAGGTCGGCTCTGACAATTCACAAATCCTTATGATGCTTTTATTTGAATCACTTATCTGAAGTGTGTATATTTATAATTTGATCAGACGCGACTCGTGGGCTGTCACCGGTTAATGAAATAACACTATAGAATGTTTCGCTTTCATTCAGTATAAAACTTGCCTCACCTAGTCTTTCAGTAATGAGGCGAGTGAGTTTACTAGTACAGTCCCATCAAACACGCTGGCTAGTACAGTCCCATCAAACACGCTGGACCTGGTTACCAACTATGACGCCCATTAATTTCACATCATTGCTCCGGATTGAGAAGGATAATAGAAGGAGGAATCATTTAAATGTATATTCTACAATTAAATATACGTATATATGACAGCTTTATATTAATTCGCTGCACTGTGGACCATCATTTTACCAACTAGGATTGTTATATCGCGGGCCGGAAACAAACATTTTTAAACGTTCACAATCAAATTCTCTCGTACCCGCTTCGGTGGCAGCTTGGTCTGAGGCTCTACTTTCGCAGCAAACTTGACTGCTATTGTGGAGTGATCTAGGTCAGGGGTTGTGAGGTTTTTTGCTAATTGGTCTCCCCTTCTCTCTCCACACAAATGCGGGTATACTTCCAAAAATACAATATTCATCCCTACATCCCTACAACTATTAGCGTAATTATTATCGTAAATAGTACGTAAGCATATAGCCCGAACAGGTAGACGAGGTTGTAAAAAATAAAAACTTCTCGTACGTACACAGCCACGACTTATGATTGGTAGTTTATATAGGTCTAGTGACACAACACCTTTTATTTCACAAGTTATTTCTCCAGGAATAGTAATATATACAAACAAGACGATACATTTAAAAATAGAAAGTTAATTATTTTAGTGACCTGTAATTACACCAGGCTCCCCTGTAACTTTTGGAGACTTCTTGAACAACCACTATACCACTCTCTGCTACGTTAATTGGTGTAGTCTTTTACATTGCCTTTCAAACTCGATTGTTGGATGAATGTAGTAGTTCATTATTTAAAACATTCAGTTGTATTTGTTGGTCCGAAACCTTAGCTCAGTAGGTAGCATGTCATTCAACTGAGTTAAGGGTCCCGGGTTCGATTCCGTCATGTCCAAAAAAATATGATAATTATTGAAATGTGGGCTTACCCTTTCATAGTGATGGATTAACGGCTGGGGACTGGATGTTGTGACTATCCTAGTCTTACGTTAGATTATAAGGAATATGAAGTCACGACAATCCATTTAAGCCGGTAGTGTAAAATATAGGCTATACATCTTGGATTTAAATAAAACTGACCCGGACCACAGCCTAGAAACAGTAATGGATGTAAGTTGTATCTGTTGACTATATAGAACATTTAATAAAGCTTAAATTTTAAAACGGTCTATTTCTAACTATCTTTCTTTCTGTCCCTGTCATTAAATATATCTCTCCGGCCATGCTCACCCAATGACTAATGATAGGAAGTGTTGAAAACGTAATTCCATTAAAACATCCTCCCGCCATTGTATCGAGCTACAATAAAAACTACATTCTGGTTCCAGTGGCCGACTCACGCATGTCTCCTGTCGCTCCCAGTGGCGCACCACCATTCATCACACTATCAACGCTCTTTTTTTTTTTTTTNTTTTAACAGTAGGGACGTGTGCGTGTGAAAATCACGCGTGTTTGTATAGCAGGGACGATATTCTATTGCCAGTGAATCGGAACAATTTCATGTGAGCATTATATACTTTTGTACATCCCCCCCTCTCCCCGTATGATTAACCGAGTCACCGATGACGTAACAAGACCACCTCGTCGACCCCCAGGCGAGCTAGCATTTGTGGTTCAAGACGTGGCGTGGTTGCTACCGGATAGTAGTAACTAGTAGCTCTTCTCTTTCCTGTCCCAGGGAGAGATTATTTCTTATATTCCGCGTTAGGTGTGATTTCAAGAGAGGAGATCATACCATATATATATATATATATATATAGGGTTCCTACGTGTCATGGAAAACCGGGAATTTTACAATATTTGTTCCAGGCCTGGAAATGTTAAGTAATTTCTAATTTTTCCAATCTTTTGAATTGTTTAGATTGTCTTGAAAATTCCTTTGTCCACTCCCCCCCCCCTTTTAAAAAAAAAAGTCACTAAAAAGGGAAACAGTAAGTCATCAGATGAAATTTCCAAGTTATCTGAGGAAATTCACAAGGTGTATACACCCCTATAAATCCCTTTAAATTTCTTATTACACTTATTTTTTATCATGCTTATAAAACTAGGTTGTATTATTTCATTTTTATAAATCTTATTTTTGTTTTGTAATTAACATGACATACACTATCATGTACAATATGAACAGTGAGATTTGGAGTATTTAACGTGCACTTTCTAAACCTATTGATTATATATTAACGCGATTTATAAAATAACTTAGATCTAGAACAGACACAACATCCAGCCCCCGGCCGTTGATTTGTCACTATGAAAGGGGAAAAACGCATTTCCCCAATGATTGTTTGCATACGAGTTTATGTCGAATTTTAATTATATGAATAACTTCTTGGGTTATGGAATACATTAAAAAATAATCAACGGTGTGGAAAGGGCCAGGTGTATGGGAGTTGGGAGCATTCATTAAATAAAATAAAATGTGTAATGATGTGTATTTTGCCATGATTACTTACGAGTACTTTATACACTTGTCCTGGAGGAATTGTAGAAAAATTCTTTAAATGTCTCGTACATTTTTAATGATTTTGTTAAGTAATCCTGTAGGGTTGTGTGAAGTCCACTTTTTCAATTCGAAGTGAACTTGAATCGAATATATGAAATACTCTCGAAAACGAATCGAAGTTTAAACATTTTCTTTTAGTTTTTTTCTTTTTGTTCTCGAAAACATATTATATTCTGGTTATTTATATACTTTATGGACTAAATTTGCTTTGAAAATATTTTATGGTACAATGTTTGTAATATTTTTTTTTGATATGACAAATTAAGCTATTATCATATCATGAAATTCAATTACTTCAATTTTTTTTTTAATATTAATATTAATTGGTAATGTACAAAACAGTGCGGGATTGCTATAATTTAACATAAATGGAGTATTTTGGCTGTCAATATTTTTAATGGCGAAGCTTCGAAGCAAGATTATGTTTCAAAGCGATGTAAAAGATGATGTTTGTTTCAAAGCCAAGTTGAAGTTTCGAAGCTAAAACCCTGTCTAATAGCAGGATTCCTACAGTCTGGGAAGTCAGGGAAATAATTCATGTCACACTTAGAAAAAACAGCGGCATTATTTTTGTTATTTACTGTGCCATAAGCCACTGCCCCAATGAAGAAAACTGAGGGGCACCTACCATGCTCAAACTATCCGTAACACAACTTTTGGTACCATTTTCTTTCAGAAGGTGAATGCAGGGATCTCCTGGCATGCATATGAGAATTCTTTTAACTGTAGTGATAATTTGTTTTTGTTCTTGTTCAAGGTTTAGCATCGTTTTAGTTATATATAGTACATTAGTACTGATTAAGCAACACCAGCAATGTTTAACCAAAAAATTGTTTTTAACCAGCTCTGGTTAAGCCCAGATAATTTTCCTGAATTCTAATCCTGGATCAATGGTGTTGAAAGTAATATATTGCAGACGTTTTGTATTAATTATTATTATTATTATTATTATTATTATTATTAGCACCGCGTCTCACTACCCGTTCGGGTTATACGCACTTACGCTAATGTGTAATGGCAGGGTGATTGTGAGATGAAATGGAGGACCTACAGTTTAACGTGGAATCCGAACCACGGTGGAGGCTTGGCATTCCCCACTTTCACAAGTTGTGATTAATATACGTCTTGTCAGTACGTTTTGTAAAGCTGTACCTTCTCTGAGTTTAGATGGTACGTAACATATATCAATATAAGAAATAGCAAGAAGAGGGTAGGTTTGAAAAATATGAATTTAATGAATCACAAGGCAGAACATGGTATATAATGCATCTTAGGAATACCCTCTCCAATAACATGGTATTTAAACTTGACAGTGTCAAGTTACCTCTTAGATTGCTTGGGGGGAAACAAATGTAAACATGGCGTGAAGTGCCCATTAGCTATACGATAACAGATTAGAAAAGCTAGTAACAATCCGTCTGCTTGATACATTAACATGGAACATTCTTGCAGACAATTGTACCGGGCAAGTTCAAAGTCTGTGTTCTCGGCTATTACCTTTTCTTAGGCTCGCACACGACCCATTGGTCTAAGCCTGTAGGTCAACAATAATACAATAGTTGGGCACCCCAAAAAAGAGGGCGAAAAACACAAATTAAAGACAAAAAATTAGAAACCATGAGTCGTGCCAGAAGGGCTGAAGCGGCCCACAAGTTGAACACCCAGGTGGTGTACAACATAAAATATTAGATACCATGAGACGTGCCAGAAGGGCTGAAGCGGCCCACAAGTTGAACCTCCAGGTGGTGTACAACATAAATCAAACATGCCGAACTAGGCACCGCCCCAAGGCCCTGAACAATCAGAACTATCTCTTTCCCGGCTAACCACCTCAAAGACTGCAAAATAGTCATAGGTGTGTGGGACTCACTCCCATTGAAACTACTGGTCCAAGGACTCAGCAGGAAACTCGCGTGAAGCGCGAGAGGATATCATTATATATAAAACACTACGACAGACATTAAGTTATATAATAGGCTAATCCTCTAAACTAATATTCCCTAAAGACTACGAAGTGAGTCCAGCCATGGTACAGGCTATTACCGATTCCTTTATTGATCTAACAAAGTCCAGGTTACTTTCTATGGTCCGGTCTGTCCCTCGGCGAGAACATCTTGATCACCGCTAAATGTAGGATAAGTTTGTTGAGAGACGACTGTCTAGAATACATTGATTAATAGCAATCATATTGTTGCCAAGTGAACCACGGGGTTTTATAGCGGTCGAATGCACTGCTTGCTGGGACGGACGAGAAGAGGGGGTGATTGACCATCTAGGGGGTTCTGGAAGGTTGACTCCGCCTAGTGAACTGGCTGAGTGCCATCTTCAGTTGATCCAGAAACTCGGACCGGTCAGGTGCGATATAATTGAATGGCACGGTCCCCCCACCATTCTGATGGCATCGCTTCTGATGGGGACGGAATTCTTCCATGAAGTATTCAAGACGTTGGTATGTAACGCAGACATCTATGTATTACAAAACGTGTACGTAGGTCAGGGAAGAATAATATGTTTGTGTATTTTATCAATGATTACTTGCTTCAAATTTTAGGGCCGAAAAAGGGCTGAACTTGTTTAGCCAGTTACAAAGCGCGCACTTTTTTTTATAAACTTTAGTAATATGGGAAATTAGTTATTAGTTTATCATGCAAAAGGACCAACTCATATCAAAACTCTTGAAGCTTTGACAAATCAGCACTCTTTGTAAACTTTTTTCTCAAAAAAAAATTCAAGTGATTCTGGTTTATTGAGAATTTCTGGGACACAAAGGCAATCTACCTAGTGGTGATTTTGCTTGTTGCTCAAATAGTCTTTCTGTTTCATCGGAAATTGTAAAGCCGCAGAAGGAAGTTGTTGCCAAAAGTGAAAAAAATGAAGTGCCTCAAAGAAACCCCAATACTTTTATTATAAATATGTTATAACTAAAGTTACTAAACCCTTCCTTCACCTCTGACAAGACATCTTGTGAATGTGGGGAATGCCAGGCCTCCACCGTGGTTCGGATTCCACGTTAATTCTCACAATCACCCTACCATTACACATTAGCGTAAGTGCGTATAACCCGAATGGGTAGTAAGACGCGGTGCTAATAATAATATAACTAAAGCGGAAGTCATTTGGGTTTGCAAGTTGTTGAAGAAAAAATGTATTTCAAATCGTGCGATAATTTAAGTACAATTTTTAAGTTGATGTTTCCCAAGTGTTCCATGGCCAGTTCCCTCTTGGTGGAAACAGGGTAGAATGTTTTATTTTGCATGGCTTGGCTCCATTCTTTCATAACAATTTACTGGAGCGCCTAAACTCATGTAACAAATTTGTAATTTGTCTTGATGAAGCGTTGAATAAAATTATTCATAGAGGACAAATGGGCATTGTAATCAGATTATGGGACAAGGAAAATCATAAAGTCATCAGTCGTTACTTAAACAATGTGTTTTGCGATAGGAGCATCGCTGAAAAATTAATGAAGCATTTTTTGTGTGATATTTCTCCACTTTCACTCTTTAAATTTATACAAGTGTCAACGGATGGCTCAAATGTCAATTTAAAGCTTATAACACTTCTTCAGGAACACATCAAATCTGTTCTTTGTGTCCTGTTATTTAGTACATATTTCTGCACATTGTACCAAAATGAATTAATTTTGTTACAACTTTTTGATAGGGTTAGATATATTTTATTTTTTTCATCACTTTCTCTGAACTGATTGGCAAGAAATTTGCTTTCTTATCCTTCCATGAGTGGTGAGGCATTGTTGGTAGTAGGGGAGGAGGTGGCCGAAATAAATACAATTAGATTACTATTTTCACATGTATAATACCGTAAAATCTTTGTGAGAAGTTGGTCAAGGAACTTGGGAAAATAGTCAGGGAGAATTTATATACAAATATTGTAGGAACGCTGAATAAATAAATATTGATTATAAATGATGTAATCAAACACTGGTCCAAGGCAGTTAGTTTATCTACATCGATAACATTATTTGTACCATTTTAACATCAAAACGTGTAATATTAATTTTAATACAAACACATCGTTACAATAGATTTTGTATAATAATAATAATAATAATAAATATTAGGTATGTGTGTACAGCCTTTGTGATCCTATCTGTTGGGTGTGACATGTTTTGATACATAAACACAAGAGTAAGTTCACATTTTTTGTTGTGTATTAACGTAGACATTCGATAGACTATAATAAATAATATAAGAATATATTTTTAATACCCTTTTTTATGCTACGTTACTGCTGGTTAGTGTCCAATCGGGTGGGTAAAAGTCGGGTGGCCAAGTTAACATACATGTCCAATCGGGTGGGTAAAAGTCGGGTGGCCAAGTTGACACACATGTCCAATCGGGTGGGTAAAAGTCAGGTGGCCAAGTTGACACACATATTTGGTTTGAATCGCAAAACAACGAACCGCATAATATGTCTTAAGCTTCAAGTGACTACGTGAAATAAGAGCGGTTAAACAACTTTTGTTTCTTGGAAAAGCAATGTCATTCATTCAGCCCTCGACAGCATGCGCTTAAGTGTGTCATTAGAATGGATAATATGACCCTGCCTAGCATATTATGTTCTAATCTATGTTGTATCTACATTTGGTAAAGTCAAAACAAGACATTTCATGAAATATATGAGTTATATCAAATATATATTTTCAATGTTCAATTCGGTCACATTTAGATAGACTAAATGTCCCATACATAAACTTCTTTACAACATTGGTACGTAAAAAACATAAAATAGAAAGCTTGACCTCCTTATAACTCGTGAATTGTAATGATTTGAAATCACTGAGTCACTATTTATAGCTTATAATACGTGTTAAAATAGAACAATCAAATTTGTATTAGTGACTAAAGTCAAGGCCATTCATAAACATAGTTTATTATTACTATGGGTTGTATTTTTATTCTATTCAGCCGGAATAACTGCCTCGTCAATATGTTTAAAAAATTTATACTAATTATTTACTATACAAATATTAACAACAATCCCATAAAATTGTTTGATTAGTTCTCCAATATGTAAAACATTTTAATTCAAGTTAATAATTACATTTATCTAGGGTTATCAGCACCTGGGAAATCACAGATATATTTTTGAGTCTGAAAGAAAAAACTAAAAGAAAACTTGTGGAATATTTGTAAATTTTCAAAGTGCTAGGTATCTTATGGAAGGAAAAATGAGCTCAAAAACTAAGCACGCTGATTCGACCAAAAATTTCAAACACCAGCTACAAGACCCCTCATCCACTTCGATGGCCGCGAGGTCTAGCGCACTTCTCTTTCAGTAGACTGGACTAGCGATGACGGGAAGATTGAGGTTCGAATCTGGGACGAGTGTACTAAGGTTTTTCCATAGGGGTTTTACACTCTCCCTCCACGCAAATGCGGGTAAACTTCCAATAAATATAACCTCCCTAATCCCTAAAACCACTGACTTAATTAGTAAATAAGCTTGTAGCCCGAACGGGTAGTAAGATGCACTGCTAAAAAAAATACATGACCTTTCATGAGACAATTTTACTATAGTTGAACACATCTGACAAGACATCTTGTGAATGTGAGGAATGCCAGGCCTCCACCGTGGTTCGGATTCCACGTTTAAACTGTAGGTCCTTCATTTCATCTCACAATCACCCTACCATTACACATTAGCGTAAGTTCGTATAACCCGAACGGGTAGTAAGACGCAGTGCTAATAATAATAATAATAATAATAATAATACTATAGTTGAAATTTCATTAATTTATGCTTTGGTCTTTAAAAATAGAATTATTCTTGAAAAACACCAGGAGTCTGTCAATAAGAGAATAATGGCGACCTTGTCTTATCATATCACTTATATCTTTTTACTTTTCAAAACAAACCTAATTTTCTGGAATACTACCTTGTTGTATTTCAATATAAAAACTAGATATGCCCCATTTTCCCCTCCTCTGCTTTTAATTCAATGGACGGTCTGGTGTCTAAATACCTTTTCTCTCTTTCAGAATGTTGTATTATTATTATTATTATTATTATTGAGTGACAGATGCCTTTCAGAATATGATGAAGCCAATCTATATTTTTTGTAAATGGTGCAAGAGTGTTGACCAGCGGTGGGAATGATGGGAAAGTTCATCAATTTCCGAAGCTTCCAGCACGGACACTGCCTGTCAGCGTCAATGTACAGATTATACAGAAGAGGAACCTCTCAGCAAAGTGCAAAAAGTTAATGTCGTTCTTTTTTATTCTATGGCCAGTAAAGAGATACAACGATTAATTTGGTTAAAACTATCTCCGCTTTAACACCGGGTCAGGCTGTACGAAGATGTAGCCTACTAATTACACTAATGATTTAGATTAGAGGAAGTGTACCTGCATATGCGTGGAGGGAGAGTGGAAAACAATTTTGGAAAATCAACCGTTGTATATCCGACCAGGATTAAGGCCCCAATATTCCTATCATTGGCATTATATTCTAACACGTGAGTGATGCCTTAGACCATGCGGCCACAGAATCCGGTTTTAAATATCTTAATATACTAACATATTTGTTGTTGCTTTAATCTGTAATCTATACTTATAAAATAACATGTCCTGACTGACTGACTGACTGATTCATCATCGCCGAGCGCAAACTATCAAGGCTACAAGCATGAAATTCGGACTGTATATTCATTTTGTTATGTAGGCACCCACTAAGAAAGGATTTTAGAAAATTCCACCCCAAAGGGGTCAAAATAGGGGATGATAATATGTATGATAATATGTATGAAAGTCCGTCATTTTGAAAGTTACATAAACAAAATTTTGTATTTCGGTTATTGACGTAAAACAAATAAATACGTGTTTCAAGAATTTTGGAAATTTTATTTAATAAGGGATGAAAAAGGGGGTGAAAGTTTGTATCGGACTTGCATTATTTTTGATCTTAGGTCAAGTTATGGTCATCAACGTAACGTAATATTTTAAATTAATCTGTAAATACATTATGTATATTTTCGTATTTGTATATAATCAACTTCCACGCGAGCAAAGCCGCGGGCAACAGCTATCTAGTCATTTATATTTAATTTCAAACGCGCGAGACCAAAATCTGGTTCAGTAATATATATTAAAGTAAAATTAAAAAGTTAAATTAGTCTAAGTACTATGAAAACTTCACCTAAATTTGATAAATTTCTGAACGGTGGTTTTTAAAAGAATGTTTGTCTTGCAAAGTTAAACAGGATTGTTTAGATGAGAGAGAGGAATAATTACCAGCGAGAACAGTTTCCAAAATGTTGTATTAATCGAGAAGATGGGTATGAGCGTGCCTGTTTATTTCATCGTCTGCGGTACCGGGTAGTATTGCCATCCGGACAGACGTGATAAACGATGTCCTAACTGTGTCGGATGCTGCCCGCCAATCCGATAGCTTATTTAACACGTAGGGAGAAGGGGCTGTCATCTCTACGGTCTACATCTCCCCCTTCATCCCTCCTGAGGGAATGGGTGGTTACAAAAAAACAAGTTTTGAAATGTTAAATGAGGCTTCACTCATTAGCTTGATGGTTGGCTGGCCTGGAACCACGTTTTTATCAGTGACTGGGGCAATATCCTCTTCTGTTTTTATACGGGAATGTAAGTTAATATTGCGATATTGCACTGCTTTAACAAAAAAAAAAAAA
>CABFVZ010003753.1:0-20377 GCA_902151445.1 Timema monikensis | reverse complement strand
TTTCTGTGACTTTGTTTTGTTTATTTTTTAACGGTTGTCTCACCTAGTTCATAAAGTTATAATCGATATAAAATACTTTAGGCTGATTACGTTCCGCGTATAAATAAACTTAAGCTTTTTTTAATTCTTTATTTCTCCATTATATTTTTTTTCTTCAGTTAATAATTGAAAACTTCTCTGTTCGTTGAAGTTAGTTTTTGTGAAGTTTTTAAAAATATTTGGGTGAAAAATAATAAAAAAATCTAATAACGTATATGTTTGTATGATATTTTATTTCCAGTTTACTTTTTTTTCACCCCTCCCGCAAATTATTATTCGTTTTCATTAAAACTTAGATTGTTAGTCCAACTTTTATTTAAATTATTGAAATTTGAAACGTTTAAAAAAGGATATCATGACATGTATTTCATTCCATCTGATGTTAACACTGTAAAAGCATTTTTGTTTGTGAATTTTATGTTTTGTTTGTATTATTTTCGATCTTTTTTCCCATATATTTTTCATACTGAACAAATGAAACTAAATATACCAAACACACATTCATTTTCATTTTTTTACCTATATATAGTATTTTATCTAAATGGTGAAAAACATAAATACATAATTAATTAACTTGGAATGTATATTTTATTTTAAAATTGATTTTATTGAAAAAATAAGTATACTCTGTGTAATTTGTAATAGAGGCCAAGTATTCATCCCTAGCTGGCCTCACTGATCAACATTTATACCCGCGGCCTCTGCCGGATGTGAGGCTTTATAACCAATCCAAGACGTTGACAAACTTTAAACCATTAAGGAAGTGATGGCGAGGTCTGGGTTCGAGTTCCGTCTGGATGTATTGAGGGTGTTTTTCCTGAATAGGTTACCACTCTATCTTATCTCCCATGCAAATCCCGTCGCATTTCCTCCAATTTTGACCTTACTCGTCCCTACTCATTATTTCTTGGATAAGACGGATAGTTTGTTCCTCTTTCCCACAAACCCCCAAGTGTACACCCTCCTCCCCTCAGACCCGACGCTCCGAACACGTGGTGAGGAGATGGACATGTGTGAGTATGAGTGTGTGTGACGACAGACATGACGACTTGTTGGGATGGGGATCGAGGGCAAATATTTTCCGGTCGACGTTTTCGGTGCTATTAGGTCCTCTCTTTTCAGCCCCTCCTTTTATTTTTCTCTCTCCACGCATTTGTTTTTTGTATGTGTATGCTCTATATGCTCTCCCCCCATCCCCTTGTAGGAGGAGTGACATACGATGCCTGTCACCAACGCAGTTCGAACAATTTGATTGTCCATAAAGATCTAAACGACAAGCTATAATTTACTTGGTCTGGGTCGCTTCGGGCCTCCCCCTCCTCCAGCACCCCCGCCGCCGCCTCATAGATTATATTGTGTAGTTTTCTCTACTCTTTTGAAATCATTTTTCTCGCGATTTTTAGACACTTTCACTTTTAAGGAGGTGTTTCACCAGAAGTCGTGGCATATATCATAACCAGATATAAATTGTATTTGAACGGTGGAATAGAAATAGTAATGGATGTTATTACTAAATTACTAGGAACACAAATCGGGGTTTAGATATGTGTCTGTATGAAACTAAAGATATCTATGTTATTCTAAATACACCCAGGGCTACCATATTTGTGAGAACAAGAAATAGGACATGTTGAAGAACACAAAACAAACACATCTCTCTGAATACATTTCTGCAACAACGTGTTTACATTAGCTACACAGAAACTAAGGCATTGATACAAAGACTGCCCCATTCATCCCAACAGCTTCCTTACACCAACATAAATTATCGACAGTAATAATAGACCTACACGCAAAATGAAAGGACCGCGTTATTAGCGCTACCTATGAAAAGTGACGAGAAACCAGTCATTTATATCTTTTATCAACACCTTCAGACGATGACGCTCCTTTTAAATGAACCAATTATTATATTACATCATGAGTTAAAAATACGATTCTTATCATTGAGTTGAAAATTTCATTGATTATAAATCTGGACCGTTTTTAATTTGAAAAAAAATCTGGACCTATATTTTACGCCTCAAAAAGAGTAAATGTCCTGGTAAAAGAGGACGTAGGGGTAGCCCTGATTTATATTTAATCACTAACTTTGTAATAGTAGTCACTTTTATCGGAGAAAGTTGCCGTTTTCATTATAATAGAGTACGTGCGTATTTTTTTTTAGACATAGGCTATTTGTTTTGGCCGCTTTGGTTTGCAAATTGAGGGTTAGAGGGAGGGGGTGGGTGTAGGGAGAGTTATATAATCAATTTGACAAATAGCGTAAGCGTTCTTTTAAAAAAGTATTGTTTTGAAAATTATTTATTTACAAAATTACTGTATAAAGCCCATGAATAAGTTGATAGTTTTCTTGGTGAATTATGGTTTACTCCTTAAAGGAAAGAATAACCTTGGGTTGCTCATAGGCTAGTAAACAAAAGCAACAATAATTATTATTAATTATTAAGGCTAGGATTTCTATGCCCTAAAATTTGCTAGATAATGCTTTATAAAAAAAAATACATTTATGGCCCAAAAACTAAAAACGAAAACGAAAAAATATTCACAATCATAAAAACCACAGCCCTACTAATGATATACATTTCCCCACTAGTCTGTGTTATAATTTAAACTATATGTCTTCTATCCCTTAGTAAATAGTGATCTAACTCCCCACATGACGGCCAACACCCCCTTAAAGGCTGCAGTATTGGTATTTTGTTGGCTGGTTGGACTGAAGAATGTTCTAACTTAATACCCACAGACTCGGCCATGTCTGTGCTGTGTTGTGCGGGTTGCTTCTCTTGATTGATGATGTTTCTAGCGAGCTTCTAATGCACAACGGGGAAACTAGCTAAAGTGGTTTGAAATTATATATATATATTTCTTTTTGGCTCTCTTTTTTTCTCTCATTCTTTCCTCAAACCCCCTTCTACCGAATTTCGCAACTCTAAAGCTATTGTGAAGTTAATGTGTTATGTTCGCGGAGGGGTGAAAGCATTAGGTTAATGCTTGTTTGTAACGTACGTTTAGTTGTGAACGATGCGTACAGCTCGAGTTTCTCGGGTAATGGAGCTGTCTTCCGTTCTAGAGAGAACAGACAGACATACAGACACAGGACACAGAGAGAGACAGACATACAGACACAGGACACAGAGAGAGAGAGAGACAGACATACAGACACAGGACACAGAGAGAGAGACAGACAGACATACAGACACAGGACACAGAGAGAGAGAGAGACAGACATACAGACACAGGACACAGAGAGAGAGACAGACAGACATACAGACACAGGACACATAAAGAAAGAGAGAGAGAGGCCTGTGACTGCTCGTTTGGGATGGACGCAGTTTTCACCTCCTAATTTAAGCACGTCATAAGGGGAGTGAATTTTAAGAATATCCACCAGCATTTGTTCTCGAGAAACAATTACACGTAAAACCTCTACTAAAAAAACAACCCCCTTTCCCCTCCATAACCCCCTGGCCATACTTGTGGATCAGAGTCGGGCTCTCTAGTGCTGGGCGAATCTCCCGGTTTCATGGGACCATGGCCCTCGCTGCAGACTTACTGATGTTATAAAACGGGAGGATTTTGGTAGGAGGATGAGCCTTTTAGAAAATACATACAAACTTGTTACATATTTTTGTATTTATAATATCTTATTTATCAAAAGTGACAGCTGTAGATCACACGACTTGCCGTCTGAACACATGAAATCAGATATAATAACTGTTCTAGCTTTTAGAAGGTTTCCCTTGTGAATCTGGTCTGTAAAAATACATGATTCTAATATAAGAGATGTTTTATTCTCTTCTGTGTTTTCAATAACGTTTTATTTTAGAACATGGCAAGGCAATTTCATGTGAGTGATAGCGCGTGCTTTCCATCTGACTTGGGTTGGATTAGGCCTATAACAAGCCATTTTATTTTCATCTTCTTTTCAAGGGAATTCATTTGTAATTTACTGTAAAAAAAAATCACATTGATTTTTTGCTACGTTCGAGTGGATCCTGTAATTTAATTCACTGATAGCATGTTTTGGTATAATATAATATTACATAAATGACTAATAAAATTGCCTTTTCAAACATATTTTTTTGTTTTTGTATGTATGCACAGTGCTATATACATACCGTAAATATATAATTACTAACACCGTTGATATTAGTGTATACATACCACACGCAAAAACCAGATATTTGCTTTAAAACGAGACATGTTAGTCTGTCCTTTGTCATATTCTGTTATCACCTTTTCATGGCCACACTTCATAATCCTCCAGCTATTTATTTCGTCCAATCTGCCCTCCCTCAACCCCCCTCATTCCGAAAAAAAAAAATTGTCGTTACGGCTTGTTACTTCGTCATTGTTCCCGCTATAAACAAATGTTTACTTACGAGAGGGGATTCTAATACAGTGGCCGGAGTCGTCATTAAACTGTCGAGTGTGTCCCCCCCCCCTTCCATTACCCCCTTCAAGCCAAAAAGGATCCAGGCAATGTTGCCAACCAGTTATGATCCTCTTATTTTGGTAAGCCAGGTTGCGGAGCCGACGTCATGTTTGCGTTTTATAATCCTGCTTGCATATGGAANGGGGGGGGTACTGAGGAATTTCTCGTTTAAGTTCGCAACTTGAATCGGGAATTAAGTTAAGCCCTAACAATTTAACTTTGTCAGTAATTTTTACTGGAAATATCTCGCGTAGTGGCTTCATATAATAACATTTAAAATAAAGAGGTGAGTGTATATTACAGGAACTGTACCAGTATTCACCGGGAGAGAGCACAAGAGATCACAATGCACCTTTGGTGCAAGTAGTTGGAATCAAACCCTGTCTTTCGGATAAGTCGGGTACATTATTCGTGTTACCTACCTTGTCCAACAAGACTGTATTGTTTTGTTTATGCTGGATATGTTCGTTTGGCAGTTAGTTTGGTGAGCTAGAGTACCTCGTTCTAATCTCGGTGAGGGCTGAGTATGATCTACTTACTCCTCGTTTGGTTTTTTAATCGTGTTCTTAAGGTGGGTCTGTAGGGGACGTGAGAAAAGAGCAGTGTTTTGGTGTTTTTTGTAGCCAAACTTTTTTTGATTAAAATAAATCAAATATTTCTCACGTGATGTTATCAACATTTGTTGAGTATCTGCCATAAGCATAGTGACATTAGATGACAACAATTTTTAAATTAAGATTAAAATTTGTCATCAAATTCCATTCTAGAACACCCTTGACAGAAATTCAACCATTGTTGAGGTCACAATGTGATGAAAATTAAACCAGGTTTGTACTTAAACAATATTAGATTTATTTTGGAAAAAAAAAAGTTTTTATATAAAAACTGACAAAAAAACACTAACCTATTCTTGCGTTCCCTACATTCCCAACCTAAGTGAGGTTTTTATTTTTGGGTCAATTCATTTTGTTGCCAACTTGTTAGTTTGTAACATGCTTTGTTTTAATTAAATATATTGTCAAATGATATGTCCTCTTTAAACAAATTTATAAATATATTAAATAGCCTAATTTGTACAGTGTTGTAATTCTAATATTATTGTAAAATATTATTGTATATAAACATTACTGTATAGCCAATATCTAACGAAGCCCCTCACTTCAATGAGGATGCCCTAAGATGTGTGTAGGCTAGATTTCCCTGCAGAGCACTGGTGCAAGGCGAGTAGAGGACTCATAAGGCGTCGCGTCGATCCTGTGTAGTAGTTGCGGGTTCCATCTACACAGGCAATGTTTCCGTACTGAATTCAGTACATGTCGACTTTTGCTGTGGAAATGACCAAGTATTATGAAGACTATTATACAAACAAGTAACTATAGTGTAAACTTGTGCATAATTTGGTTGTAGCTTAGGTAATAGTTTTCATCGATGTTTAAGTATAACCTAGGGTAAATACTACCCGCAACTGTAGTATCAGAGTACGTGGATTATCTTGTACATAGATAGTATGCTATGTTCAAATTTAACTAGGAACTTGTACCACTTAGAGGAGTAAACAAGTCATGCTATAAGTAATATATCGACGGTAGTATTAATGTAATATATTAGACAGGCCTTAATAATAGTCATGGTTTTTATATTCGTGCTACTGGACTGCTTACATAAATTAGAATACATAATATAATGTTGTAGGATAAGATAAATGAAAGTAATGAACTAGTCTTAAGTACACTCAAAGCCATAATTTGAAAGTAAAAGGTCGTAATGGTTGATACATACTCGTCACTAGCTATAATGATGTGCAACGTTGCCAGATTTTATATTGATTAAACTTTTTAGCAACTGACTGATGTTCGATTAACACATTTTTACATAATGCATATACATTTTCAATTTATTTAGCAAACTGGGAGCAAAATAAGTCCGGGACATATATTCTCTTTCTGAACTGACCCCTAAAATCGGAGACGAACTGTCACCTCAATCTATGACACACTTGACGCTTCTGACAGCAAGATCATCGGTGCGTGTCGTTACACTTTTACACCCCTGCTCGAGCGACACGTATCGTTACACCTTGACACCCATGCTTTAGTTAAACGTGTCGTTACACCTTTACACCCCTGGCCGGTAGGGGGAGCTCCTGATAACCAATCCATGGTTCGATTTACTGTTGTAACTCATTTCTTTCTCTCGTCCTTGTACGTTGATTTTGCTTGATTTGAAGCCATTGGGATTTTGACTTGCAATTTCTCAGCATATTGCTAAATTTTCTACTCACTACTGATAACTAATGTACCCCGAACCAGACCCTCCACGCTAGTACCAGGAACTAGAGAGTTAGGGTAACACACACGACAGGGTACACCGAGCCACCCACGTGGTGCTATTAGTTTACACTCTACAGTAAGCCTGGTACTCTCGCCATTGCTTGGTTACAACATGCAGACTGTAGTACAGTTAGTTTTAAATCTCGTTTTGAGAGGGAGGTACAAGAAGCCAGCTGCGTGAAATTGCTCTTATTTTTTCCTTCGACCCCTTACGTCCTCTTCAGCGTCTTATATTTAATTTTTTCAACCCCGCAGCATTTCTTTACACTTGTGACTCGTATTTTTTTCTCATTTATTCTTGTAAGGGGGCATTCAAGTATAACGTAAGCACATTTTTGACAATTTTGGACCCCCTTCCCTCTTTGTTAGCGAAAATAAGCAACCGCCCAATCCCTTTCCTCCCTCCGTAATGCTCAACATGTTTACAGGAATAACCATTAATTTCAATGCAACTTCTAAATTGCTGGTGATTATTAACGTAGAGGTATAAATTAATGGTACGAAATAATTAACAATAAATATGGTTAAAAGCTGAATTTAAATTTATTGTACTAAGCAGGTAAAATATAAAAAAATTATAACATTACATTAATTTTTTTTTAAATTTACGCTAAATTTAAACTATAAAAAGTATTAAGGCCTGCACAAACCTACGCGATAATTTCTGTCGATGAAAAAAATTGGCGGTATATTGCGAGGTCATACTGACGCGAAGCAGTTCGTGGTAGTTGACGGAAGGGTACCAGGGCTTGCAGGTCTGTCTCTCTTGAGTTTGTTTTAGTGTATATGTTCATTATGATAATAGCTATGTGTACTTCATCCGAAGAATAAATATTACTTATATTCGCTGTAACTGAAGACGAAGATAAAATAATTAAGCAATGGGTGCATGACACTATAACAAAAAGACTGTCACACGTAGAATATTTACTAACCAGGTACTTTTAATACTTTCCTGGGCTCATTCCAAATATGGCCCCTGATGTTTTTGTAGTCTTTGACTTAAATCGCAAATCGCGGGGCAGGTGTACACTATTTCTAATAACTGCTCTGTGATAGACATGATGATAACACACACTGCACCATCGTTTGCAGCCAAAACGACCAACAGGACGCGGGAAAAACGGTGCACGCAGCGAGACACGTGGGACGGCGATGGAGTCCTGCGCTAGCCAACAAATACGCGAGATTTATTCGCCCCGGTTTGTGCGAATCCTGCAACTATATTGTTATTTCACTCCTGCTCCCGCGTATTTAATTGGAGAAAAGGGTCCTCGAGTCCACGTCTTGACCCTTTAAATTATTGTATGTCTAATTGGGGTGGCGCCATTCTTGCCCATATCTCTCTCTGTCTTATATAAGCATCGTTCTGATCCCCCTCCAACCTTGTGAGCAAAATTAAGCAAAGCTCCAACCCCCCTCCCCCTTACCCTCAAGGTGCTTACGTAATAATTGAATAACCCTTAATGAAGACATACAGATGAAAGTAGGAGAGGAAAACGCATTTTGGTTCCCAACTCCCTCAAGGTAAGATATAATAAGTCATCTCGTGTTAGCGTATGTTCTGGCCGACCTTGCGTGTGACACACGCACGCGTCTCATGTGTGTGTATATGTACTCGTTCCTGGGAGGTTCACTAAAAGGTTGGAGCTCAAAGTTATCTCGTTGGTTGAAAGTCATCTCCATCTGTTCTTCCTACCTCCTGTAGCCTCCAGGCTCGCGCCATTGTAGTACATCTCCTTTCCATCTGGAGCGCTGCTATGCACTCGGCTGGGAACAATTGAGGCACGAGGTACTTTTACCCTTTGAATGATTATCACACGGGCACAGTCCATATATATATGAGAGAGAGAGAGAGAGAGAGAGAGAGAGAGTGAACTATTACCTGCAAACAAATAACTGACCAGGATTTGAATTAATGTATCTCAGAGCTGAGCTGACTGCGTTTGAGGCTCAACGATCTCGGTATTGGCTGAGGTCAGCTATCACTGACTTTCTCCTTCATGCATAATTTAGTTGTAACTATTACATTCCCGCATCGGTGGGTGCATGGACCAAGGCGTCCATCCCTTCTGGTTAGATTGGAAGGTGCTAGGGAGATCGATTCTAGGTCGGGTGTTTTGAGGTTGGTATTTCCTAAATGGTTTCCCACACTCCCTCCACGCAAATAATGGTACCCTTCCTTGAACATGGCACCTTACTCATCCATATTCCACTAGTGTAGCGATGATGATACATCCCTGACGGAGGAATAAGAAGAGGGACACAATAATACTTTCAGGTTTTCTTGAGTCATGCACCTTGATTGTCACCCGCAAGTGTTCATTAAAACACGGGGGGAGGGGGGATATTAGCTCCCAAAGCTCTGCGACCCACCCTTATTACCCTGCTGTGAGCTGCTTATATAAACTAGCAGGAGGAACAACGGCCGCCATTTCGGAGTCTGCGGTCATGACGTCACCTGGGGGAGTTCTTTTGTCCCTGAAAATCTCAGGGGAAGTGTAGAAAGCGTCGGTTTGGTCGAATCACCAGGACCGCGGGTGTGAAAGAAGGGGAGTGGGTGGTTTGGGAGACTTGATACAATAATAGACTCCAAACCAGGTCTCACCTTAACCCCACTCTCATCCCCCCCAATCCCCTTTCTATCTGATAGCTTTAGCTTTTTTTTACCCTCCATCTCGGTGTTTTCTTTCGCTGAGTTTTGTCGGTTGTTGTGTCTTTCTTTGTATTTTCTTTTTTTTTCCACTTGCATTTTTGTATTCTCTTTGTGTGGTGTTTCTTTTTATTATGGCGCTATATTTTTTATAAATAAATGTTCTGAAGTCTTTCTCGATAGTATTTACAGACCATCTGCACTATGATAACAATGAGCACTTTGTATCCGCGTCTTACTACCCGTCCGGGCTACACTGATTTAGCTACACTAATGGGCTAGAGATGAGGAATATAAAATTATAGGATGTGTGCACACATTTGAGTGGTAGCAGTGTAAAAAATTATTCAGGAAAAACAACTCTCAATACACTCGACCGGGATTCGATCTCCCCATCACCAGCAATCCAGTATATTGTTAGATAGACACCTTAAACCATGTGACCATTGATGCAGGTAAATTTATTAAGATTTCCGAGCTAATCTTAGATCTCCGTCAAACCTCTTGTTACAAAATAAAATAATAATTATTTTTTTCTTGGTTTTGCAAAACATCTCTTGACGATATTTTCATACATTTGAATCGCCTTAAAAAAAATTGATATATTCTTTATTCTTTTCTTTTTTGCACAGGGTAGTCTTTGAATACAGAAAAATTAAAATAAATGTCATGTTCTACTGATTTAGCCCATTTAAAATATTTGGTGATTAATATTGTATTTCCCCCAGTGTTTATACTTTGCAGAACATTTCTCAATCATTTTACCCCCTAAAATGGTTATCTCTGCTCTCAGTACAATGTTGTAGGTTCTTTGAATCTGATACGTATGGAGTCTAAACTATGGTACCACCCTTTCCTCTCTTCTTTTCTTACCAACAAACTTTTATCTTCTGTTCATTTTCTTTCTCTGTTTTATTTTTATTTTTATTGGATGTCTTGTAAGACGTGCCTCGAAGTTGATGGTAGATGAAGCGAGGGCAAGACCAACCCCCCCCCCCACCCCCCCTTGGCAAGATTTGGGAGCCTCTAGGAGCGTGGTCTGAAGCCCTCCTACCTCCTGGAGATGGATTGATGGGTAGAAAGATGCTGGTACTGTATTGGTTGGATCGCTTGCGTGCTACTCGTCGCGGGAAAGGGATGAGGAGGGGGAAAATCCGATATCTTGAAATGGGAATTGCAAAATCAATGACGCACATTTGGGCAGCGGTGGGAAAATAGGGAGGAGGATCTTGGAGGGAAAGGGGGGAAATAGATTCAAAGAGAAGCGCGAGAAACGCATTTTTTAGGTGGCAAGGGGAGGTGTAAGGAAGTGTTTTTTCACCCTCTTCGGATTGGTGGAATAATGGTTACAAAGATGTGGAATGAGGTTTTAAAATAGGGAGTGAGGGGGAGGGTTCTTTTTTCGGGGTTAGATTGAGGTGGTGGTTCTTGATGGGATTATGTGTATAGAACGAGGTAAAAAAAAGAGGAAAAAAAAACATAGGGGTAAGATTTTGTTCCCCAGTGATTTTTAGCCCTCATCCTCATTTTTTGGATTGCGGGTTGGGGCGAAGCAAAAGCAAGATTTTGATTGTTCTTCTTTCCTTTTTTGTTATGTGCATACAGATTGAGCCCTTGGATGGAGCCGGGGGAAGGGGTGGGATCTTCCCTGCTCTTTTTAGACATTTTCCTCTTCTTCTTTTCATCAATTTTTGTCCATTGAGAGAGATTTGTGATTAAATTTATCATTTCCGTCTCCTTTGTGCGCGTGATTCTCGCGAGAGATGTGGTAATGTGGTTAAGAAATGGAAGAGGAGGAGCAGATCCAGGGATTCTCTCGCGTTTTAATGTCGGCTCTGGAGCGAGCTCTTTCTATTCTTTAACTATACATTCTATTTTCAAACGAATGTGGTATTTCCTTTCCTTTTTTATTTCATATTAATATAATCATTATTAGACAGTTTGAAAGGGAGGATTATTCCACCTTTAAAGAATTTTATGTTTGCAGAATAAATGAATCTTTCAAAAGTTCTTTTTCTGCATCATTCACTTTTATCCCCCCCCCCACCTTCCCCAATCACTCCCCTATATGCCCATTATCATTATTATAATCTTTATGAACGGTTGAACAGAAAACCAAAATAGGGGATGTTTATTCCACTTGTTATTTTTCAAATACTAGCTTTAGTAATAAGGGAATTTCGTTGCATGATTTGTGACTTGGTTTTTTTATGAATTAACCTTTTTCTAATGATATTTACCTGATATAAACTTTAATTTTATTTACCATTACAAATAATTATTTGAACAACATCATCCTACATTCGTGTTATCATTCTACAACTATCATAGTTTCCTTCTCAAGAAGCTCCTACATTCCAAACTATCAACTTTTTAGATTGTGTACTTTGAAGGTTTATTATTCTTGTTGGTTTGTAAAATATTTGTGTTATCAGTTTATTTTTTACCGTTCAAACTTTTTACTAATGACTTAATGATGAGCATTCTCCACTATGAAACCTATCGTTTAAAACTAATGATAAGAGGAGTTCAAGTATTACGTAAGCACCTTAGGGGGGTAGGATTGTTTGAACTTGCTTATTTTTACTGACAAGGGGAGGCGTAAGTCAGAGAGAGACGGGCAAGAGTGTCAGTGTGATGTGACCCAGCCACCCCAAATGGACACATAATAATTACAAGTGGTGAGACGTGAACTTGGTCACCAGTTTAAAAGTAGCTTGGAGCTTTTTCATGACAATAATTACTGTATTCACTAATAATAATGCTTTGTAATTTCAGCCAAGTGTCAATTATATATATATATATATTTAAATTTCAATCAAATGTAAATAATTATTTTTATAATTCTATAACTTATTTTAATTTTACCTATTTGGTACAGTAGATTTAAATTCAGTTTACAACAGTATTTGTTGTTAATTCTTTCATATCATTAATTTACCTAGGTTAATAATTACAAGCAATTTATAAATTGCTTGGAAAATAATGGTTATTCCTGTGAACAAATTACAAAAAAAGAGACAAATACAACGTTACTAAGAGGGGAAGGTGGTCCAAAATGTGCTTTCCTAATTAATGAGGTAGGGAGGAGATGGTAGAGTTTAGATAAATGTATTCTCATTTGCATGAAAGAAACGTGGGAATCAATTTTTTTAAATATCACTTAAGTCCGGTTGAGATTATAAACATGATTCATATGCATTGAAAACCAGACAAGACGAGGATGATGCCTTTGTCTGCTTGCGGGACTTCTATAAATATTATTAGATAAAATGTTTCGCTAGTTCCCCCTCTATTATATTTTACAAAGTTTGAGAGTTATTCATTTTAAATTGATTGTCCTTGCTCTCGGAGGAGGTTGAAATGTGCTATCTTTTGGGAGAATTATTTCCCCTGGACACACATTATGAAGGGGTTGTTTTTACAACATAGAAACCAGCTAAGCAATCCTTGAGTACAACAATTTGTTAGAATTTTCTGGGGCAAGACCGCATGAAAACATTCATTTCCAAACAACTGATAAGACAAAAGGGGCTAAATCAGGGGCATACTTCTCTTTCAAGTTGTAACAGGGGGGTGCAGTTCAAGTTGGTAAACACATATTTTATTGCTACACTACTGGTGGGTCGAGGTATAGAGTTGGATCGAGTCCTGGTGAGGTTAAGGTTGTGTTGGCTTGAGTCCTGGTTAGTCCGAGGTAGTGTGGTTGATCGAGTCCTGGTGAAAATGAGGTTGAGTGTGTTGGCTCGAGTCCTGGTGAGGTTTAGGTTGAGTGTGTTGCCTCGAGTCCTGGTAAGGTTTAGATTGAGTATGTTGGCTCGAGTCCTTGTAAGGTTTAGGTTGAGTGTGTTGGCTCGAGTCCTGGTGAGGCCTGAGGTAGTGTAGTTGATCGAGTCCTGGTGAGTCCGAGGTAGTGTGGTTGATCGAGTCCTGGTGATTCCGAGGTAGTGTGGTTGATCCAGTCCTGGTGAGTCCGAGGTAGTGTGGTTGATCCAGTCCTGGTGAGGCCGAGGTAGTGTGGTTGATCGAGTCCTGGTGAAAATGAGGTAGCGTGTGTTGGCTCGAGTCCTGGTAAGGTTTAGATTGAGTATGTTGGATCGAGTCCTGGTGAGGCCTGAGATAGTGTGGTTGATCGAGTCCTGATGAGGCAGAGGTAGAGTGCTGCCTCGAGTCCTGGTGAAGCTGAGGTAGAGAGTGTTGCCTCGAGTCCTGGTGAAGCTGAGGTAGAGAGTGTTGCCTAGAGTCCTGGTGAAGCTGAGGTAGAGAGTGTTGCCTCGAGTCCTGGGAAAGTAGATGTCATTCTCTTCTAACTGAAATACAATCAAAACACAATGTGTCTATGATCAAATTGGCTATTTTTGTCTTTATTTAATTTAAAAATAAAGTAAAAGTTTAAATTCTTTTAAATGTTCCACCAGCATATTTAAATTATAATTTTGTATTTTTATTTAATTGGAAGAAAGCGGGTTTCTTTATAATGTTTATTTGTTTTGAGTTGGTAAGTCATGCCCCAAGTGTGTGTACTATACATCTTTCTTTATCTCCTTATATATGTTATCTGCCCAAGATACTGACACACTCACAAGCCCACGGTTTAAATCTGCCTGGGACAGGGCGTGCTATCTGTCCTTGGGGTGCAAGGGGGTGGGAGGGGTGTCTTCTGGCCGTGAAGTATGGTCTCGTCGAGGTTGGCCGCGCACGGCTTAATTGCCTGCCTGGGGACTACAGCCCTTTAACTCCAGGATACATTCATTCCGGGCTAAATGTAACCTGATCGAGAATTGATCTCGGACGCGCTACGGAAATGTACATTGTGCCCTAGTATAGTTATATCCTTAAATATGTTGTATTATCAAACTACGCATTCAAATATTATCCACATTTTCACGAATCTCTCGTAACTATAGTTTGACACACAACTGCACTAAGCCAACTCTACCTTTCTCGGTCGGTAAAATCGGATAAATATTGGCTTCGTTTTTAGACTTGTGCGCTTGTTCCACTCGGCAGTTGTCATGAGAAGATGGTGCTCTTGATAAGAGGGAAACCTTCATTACCTCAACTTTTCGGGAGCTTGTTGAGTTATAACATTCCCACTTCGAGCTTTCAGTATATATTTTGCACTTGGCATTACATTTTTTTAAACATAATTCGTATTTGTGCTCCTTGAAATAAATCATCCCCCTCCCCCTTGGTGAGAACGGTGGACTCCAGACTCAGGAAACCTTGGTTAAGTCCCACACAGGTAGGGGTGTATCCGTTCATCGAACCCAGTCCTCTAGATTCTGTTGTGTTTGACACTTCAAGTCAAAGTAAGGTTTGTAAGTCGCGTGTTTATCTATCCTTGGAGTTATCTCAAATCCTTGAGTAAAGATACACTTTTGATCATTTTTTAGCTCTTGATTTTATTTTGAATTTATTAATTAATTGGCCTTGCATTCCATCTTTCCCTAATGGTTTTCATGTGCATTACGTCTTACTACCCGTCCGGGCCACCCTCATATTTACATTAGTTTGGTAAGGCTGAGTAAGTTGCAATTTAGAGAACATATATATTCTAATTTTCTTGAAGAAATGGTGGTAAACCATTTAGGTCAAACACCCGACTAGGATTAAACCTCGATCTCCCCGTCATCAGCATTCAACTCTATTACGAGAGTGATGACTTAAATTAGACCATCCAAGCGGATCTATAATTATGTATCTTATTAATACATTATTATTATTAGCACCGCGTCTTACTACCCGTTCGGGTTATACACAGTATTAATACAGATTATGGTTTTGTTTGTATGTAATTCTATAATAGTTTCCTTTTATTACCAGCAAGTTCCCACGGGATACTTAAAGAAATATTGTCCTAGTGTTTTAAAAGCGTGTAAAAGCACCTAACTAGCATTCGAACCTGGCTCTCCTGGATATGTAGTGACTTTACTAACTCTGTAGGGCCGGCGTGTCTAAACCTAGCCACATACATTATTATAATATATCATATTTACTGTGGTTAGGCTAAGATCCTTCTCATATTCTTCATTCACTTGCCACCACTTCTTACCCTCCCCCTCTTCTCTACACCTTGTACCGACATTACCTCCCCTTCCCCCCCGGTTCCTTCTGCCGTGTAACATAATTTCAACGTAAGAGTGGATTTTCACCCCAAACTCCACTATTTTATTTATTATTGAGCCAGAGGGTGTATGACAGCTTTGTGGTACTTAAAATGTCTGTTGGAATCAATAAGTGTGATGTATGAAGCTTTGTGACGCTTTCATCAATCATCTAATCCGCGCTCTCGACCCACACGTCATCTCTCTCTCTCTCTCTCTCTCTTAGTACATACGCACTGTGTAGAGACAAGGCCATACATTGATTTCGATTTGTGCTCTTCAACCCATATCGGTGGCCACAAAGACTAAGACGTTGGTTGAACTCATTTGGTCGGGCCTCCGACGCGGATATGGATACATATCCTCAACATCTCCTCCTCACTTCGGACGGGTAGTAAGAGGCGGTTTGCACGTGCAATCGTACTATACTGGTTATCAATGACGGCAACAGGATGAAGAGGGGACTCGCAGGGAGAAACGAACCCCTATCTCCCGAGTCAATGACAGGCACACTACAACTACTTGCACTAAAGGTCTGCTAGTGGTGTTTCTACACCCTCATTTTTGTTGGGAGAACAGTAAATAAAATTCAAACACTTTTTTTTTTGCAGCTAACATTGATAACATTTCATTTTATTATTTGTGTTATTTTATAGTTATTGATAATAACTCTCAAAAGTGACAGCTGCAGATAACATGACTTGATGTATGGATATATTAAAATGGTTTTAGTAGCTGACTTCTACTGTTCTTCCTACCAAAAGCATACTATAGTTAGCTATTACTTTTCCACGGGGGTCGAGTGGTCAACATGAGTGTCCTTAGAATAACAGCTTGAAGAGTTGGACTATTTTGCTCTCAAACATATTATTCTTATTTTAATATCGTACTTGTACAGTCCACAAATGCTTGTCTTGTCCGAGTTAAATATCCTGAACTACCTCTGTTACCTCTGTTAATAAGCCCCTGACAGGACCACCGAATTGTTTTTTTCATCGAGGGAGGGGGCAAAATGATGTATCCATGCTAAGTTAGGTTGAATAAAAAATTACTCGAACATAGCTTAGCCCCTCTACCACTTAGCCACTACGTGTGTGATATTTTATTTATTGGTTTTCATGTTAGCGAATATCAAGCTCTTTTTTAATTATAATTATTAAGGGGCTCGCTAGGTTTTTAAAAATTTCAACCACCTTAACCCCCCCTCCTTCGCCCCACTTGGTCACAAATATGCACATCATACCCCTTGTGATATATTAAATCACTTTGCAAATAAATACGAAGAAAACTAATTAAGTAAACCCTAGGTTTCTGGTAGGAGGAACATTTAGAAAACGCAAACATTTTTTTGACTGTTAGCATTATTAACATTTTGTAACGTGTTTTGGAGTTTCGCCACGATAAGTAGTGCTAGTTTAAACCGTCACTCATTAGTCAGGTAATAACGAACATACATTCCCATGTGAGGTTTGTAGAGTAGAGCCTATGTATGATTGGCGAAATGGGAACATACTGAGGGAGAGTTTTAACAAGCTCTGATTACACTGGCAACACTCTATGACACGAATAACCGGTTACGATATTTTTAATATTATTTCATTGGTATCGATATTAAAAGTGACAGCTGCAAATAACATGACTTCACGTATAAATATATAAATACAATATTTTAGTATCTTTTTGAACTGTCTAAACAGTACCTTGCTACCTTGTTACCAAACAACTATAGCTCTAAAATACCTAATAATTAAGGTGCGGCAGAAGGGAGCGCAAGTATTTTTACAGTTTTTATAAAATTGAAACTTTTTGGCCAAAATAAATAAAATAGCTCTCCTGTAGCAACATAGAGTTTAGTTTTCTGCACATGCCAATATCAACAGATCTTGATTATCTGTCAAGGGTGTCCTGGAATTTTGTCAAAACTTTTTCTCTTTATTCAAAGAGTTTTGACAAAATTCCAAGACATCCTTGACAGATATTTAAGATGTGTTGATATTGGCAAGTGCAGAAAACTAAACTCTATGTTGATACTGGAGAAATATTCGATTTATTTTGACCAGAAAATTTCAATTTTATAAAAACTGTAAACATACTTGCGCTTCCTTCTGCCGCATATTAAAGATAATTTTAATTTGATCGCATGATTTATAGAAACTTTAGTCTGTGTAATCCACGTTTCACAAGCTAGGCAGGACTATAGGCCTAAATAAAAACTATACGATAAAACATGTCTACAATTTTAACTGGCCTAAGCGTCCTTTCTGGCCGCTCTACTCTGCTTCTTTTGCGGAAGGCAAAAAAACACTTAGCAAAGCACTTAAAAAACTTCACTATCTTTCATGTATTTTTTCTTTCTTCCTTTTTTGTTCCCTTTCTCGTGCACTTTTCTTCCTCCATGGATCTTTCTCTTCTGGTCCGCTCACTTCTTCGTTAATTTATAAATGAGATACCAGATGATGTACGGTAATGGTATTACAGGACTGTACTATTGCGGGAAGGGTGGGGGCGGGGGGGGGGGTACATTTTTACAGTCCCGACACGACATTTTGATGTATAGAAAAAAAAAATCAGTTAAGTGAATAAAAAATTAAAAAATAAACTCTTTTCTTTACACAGTTTTATTGTGTATATATTCTTTTCAATTTCTTGCACTTTGATTGATTGGGTTTGTGAGCAAAACTATTTAACTACACCGATGTTCACGTAGTCAAAGTCGTCATACTCCTCTAGTCCGACTTTCCAGTAAAGAGAAGGTCTGAGCTGATCTCGTTCAGGTGTATTAAGTTTTTTCCCCTAGGTATTTTCCCCATTCTCCTGTCAATCAAATGCGGATACGTTTGTTTCGAATGTATCCTATTCGTCCATGCTCCTACTGTTTTAAATGATAAGGATAGGCCAAACACATAGTAAGATGCGCAGCATGTAAAAACATATGTTCATTAAATCAGAGAGTTGTCTTTGTTTTTGTTTTATTTAAAGTGCCCATACATTTTATTTACATTTTAAGTACACTACTTACAATCTAACTTAGCTAGGAGCGATATTATTCAATCCGACTCCTTAAGGTCCCCGGCTGCGTTGTGTTTGGCCCTCCCAGTCTACTCGGCCACCTCCGTATCGATCCTACGAGAGTCTGGTATCGGTGTGGCCCGCGGTGGGTCATTTCTGGTTAACCCGTTCAGGACACTGTTAGTTTCCAATGTTGTTATGTAATTACTGCGCGTTCATTTGCGTGCGATTGTCAGTTTAATTCTGTGTTTGTGTGATCAAAGGTGTGACCACCCCCTAGGGGGTAACAGTACGGTACTTGCCAGGGGTCTCCGGGCACGGGAAGTGTTGGACTGGCCACTTACTGAATATTACTGTATTTGTTTGAGGAAGGCTGGATTTATGTTTCCAAGCTTTTAATTTGGTATCTGAACCGATATTTTACGGGTAACGTCGTTTCAAATAAACTAATCTCATAGGGGCAGGTTGGTATATTTTGTCAAGAACCATACTCTGAAATAACAAACCACAACACATATAAGTGCTCCGCTAGCAACGTTTATGCGATCAATACAACTACACGTTAGTACTAAAAGAAATTGATTATAAAATATGGTGAGGTGGGACTCTTTGGGTTGTTGTTGTGGCTTGTAGGTGAGCCTCTCGTTGTGGATTCACTTGTGAGGATCTTCTTTGGGACCCGGCGTGATGGTAAGAATCAGTTATATATATATTGCAGTTATTCTGTAGAAAATTAATATTATTATTATTAGCACCGCGTCTTCCTACCCGTTCGGGTTATACGCACTTACGCTAATGTGTAATGGTAAGGTAATTGTGAGATGAAATGAAGGACCTACAGTTTAACGTGGAATCCGAACCACGGTGGTGGCCTGGCATTCCCCACATTCACAAGATGTCTTATCAGAGGTGAAGGAAGTAATTATAATAACATTTGACCCAAAATTACTATAACTTAATTTACGACATCTTAAACTTGATAGATTAGCGCGTCGTGGACCATTTTATTGTAGGATTTAAGATCGAGTGATATTTAGAGAGATCAATATTTCTCAGACCATTCATTCCACAGTAAGGCTGTAGACCGAATGAATAAAGGAGTCTTCTTTTCGGGTGTATAGTTCAAAAGAAAGCGTTCTGGAATATTCTTTCTTTCGGTTGCACTATGTGCCAGAAAGGAGATGGATAGAGATAAAATGTTCTCGAAGTTATTATATTTCACAATTATTTGTAATAAGGGTGGGGGACAGTGAACAAAAGAAAGTATAATCTGACGACAAATAGTTGTTTCAAACAACAAAATACATAACTGACTACCCGCCCAGGTGTGTGAAGATTTTTTAACACAATATATAGATCCATTGAGTTTTTATTCTGAAATTATTCATTAATTTAAAATGTATCAAGGGTGGGAACTTTTGATTGGGATTATTACGAGATGAAAGATCTATTTCATTAAATTGGTATTTGAATTAAGTTGTTTAACTAGTGAATAGATGTATCATGACATGTCTACCATTTTATGTGCCTTTGATTGAACACGATGTAGATAGTGAACTAATAGCTTAACCATGAGTACATAAAAGCTTGTAAATACATGGATCAATGACCCTTTCCTACACGTCCTTAGTTGGACGACATGGCCATGCTCGTAGCTTAGTGGCTGAAGGTTAAAAAAAAAAGTGACACCCCTACTAATTTCCATGTTCAACATGTAAGAATTTTAATCCTGTTAATTTATATTTTTATTTAGCTATAATTTTTGTTTCTTAGGTGAATATTTATTTGGTTTTATACTACT
>CABFVZ010003752.1:0-58904 GCA_902151445.1 Timema monikensis | reverse complement strand
CCCCGACTATGGCCTTACAGTCATTATACATTTTAATCTAAACAGGTGATGCTGTTTAGACTGTTTCTAAGAATACATTCTATTTAAAAAACGAACATATTTTCTACTACAATATGTTCATTCCAATTTTAAAAGGCAGGACTACGTTTGAATATTTATACAATTACTTCAATAACATATTTAAAAAATAATAAAACTCTTGGTTAAAATCAATTTAAAAACAAATAATGGATTAGCAAGTCATTATTTGATTCTTATTACTCGAGAGCGCTTACTAAGTGATATTACCTGAATCGATTTTAAACAAATAATCGAGATACACGACACACAAGCTGGTAGGGATAAATAAACAGTTTTATCGCTGTCCGACTGTTGACAGTATTTATTTTTCATGAAACCAAACAAAATGTATAGCTTAAGGGTCGTAAGCAATAAATTGGGGTTCTTTGCATAGCTGTAGATAATTAAAACCAGTTGGGTTGTAAGAATTAACAGTATCTTTATTTTAATCATCACTCGGGCGTGTAAAACATATACGTCATAGCGACTTACTTTGTATCATGTGTAATGTGTTATATTTCTGTTAAAAAAAAAGCCGTAATTTCTTTTATTTATTTCAAGTTTATTTGTAATTCTAGTTTTGATTTTCAGTTTTTGAAGAGTTTTAACGTGTTCATTAAAATATTTACAAGATTGTTTGTGAGGTGAAAGTTTCACAAGTGAGCATGCGATGAAACGGTCGAGTCCAAGTTTCCTGTAGAGGTGGGAGGGTGGGGGTACTAGGCTGTAAAATTTTCTACACCTAACAATTATTAATTTTTATTAAAAGATTTTATTCATGTTTATCTCTTTTGTATGACAAAATAAATTGTGCTTTTCAAGTAGGCCTAATTTAGTAATTTTTGAATTCAAAATATTATGCTTTGTCTATGAAGTGAAAGATTTGATCATTGTATCCAGTAAAACACCGAATCCTCGAATCTCAAATACTTGTCAGGATTTGGTGGATTCGAGGGGCCCATCTCTAGTATATATGCCTGTAGCCATAACAGACAGTGATATACACTGAAAAAAATGTTTGTGGAAAAGAAATCTTCAAATATTACAAGCAATGTTTAGTGTGTTTACCATACTTTTTTTTAATTAACATACTTTCACTTTTTACACATGCATGCACCCACATAATTCTATTTTTATAAAAATGAACAAAAATAGTCGTATACACATTTTATTGTGGAGGCAAAATGTCCTACAAAATTGTACAAAGTCAAGTTTACAAAATAAATGCACTTTATATCACAATTGCAGACCGAGTTGAATACATTTACCGGCCAATCAAAGCATTAGATATATTTTAGTTAATGATATAGTTGAGATATATTTACATAATTAATTAGGACTAAATACATTTTTTTTTCTCCATAAAAGGATACAGATTTATATTCAATCCAAACCCAAATACTAACAAAATTTATTTTTTGATCATTTTGAAAAATAATTTTGTTTATATTTACATACATTCCTTTTTAACACTGGGTCATGACCGCCAAACACATTAAATACTTTCAAAACTTACAAATTATTATTATTATTATTAGATTGTGTGGTAATAGAAATGTTATAAGTAAAAAAAGTTAGATTATTATATTAAGTTATTCACACTGTGTGACGTTGATAAGTGAATAATAATTAATAGCAGACATTACAACACATTTTTGAAAGAACTCTTGTCTAGAACAAGTGTTGATTAATTTGGTCCATAATAACAGATTATCAAGTTAATCGAAAGTTTCCCTAAACGGTTAATAATGATTACCACAATAAAGGAGTCTGCGTATTACGAGATTAAACTAAAGTTTTAGGGAACGAATATATCGGTTAAAAACAAATGATATGTTTTAGGTATGTTCAATACGAGACGATAAGACTCACTTCTAAAGTACATACTAAAGTAAATATATATTTTACAAAGCACTAAAGTTCATTTCGACAGTTGGGCTGCAGCTTGATTTGTATTATCTTAAAGAGTTCATTTAAACATTTTAACGTAATTAATAAAATAGTGATAGTTGCGATGTAAACCATTTGTAATTAAGTTAGTACTGTTAACAGTTTATGGAAGAGTGGACTATACCACGTAGTTAAGAATATAATCTGACGATGGAATCTAGGAAAAGAGGCCAGGACTTTGTTATAGAAGGCACGTTATCGTCCAATATTGACCTTCAGCTCTGAAACCTGAACATGGAGGAAGAGAGAGTTCAGTAGATTGGGGCAGCAGAGGTGAGGTTCCTCTACAAGGAGAAACAGGATAAGGAAGGAAATAATTAAGGATGGTTTAAAAGTATTTACTCACCAAAGTCACAGGATAAAGGTTGGCCATTTTGTGCATCTGGAGTATGTCGTTATGAGAAATTATATGAATGTCCATAAACCTTTCAATACGTTAGAAAATTATGGTAATTTATATATCAAAATTCTAGAATACAAGCCAGTAGTGATTTGATTTCTTTTATCAATATAGATTAACTGTTTACAAGTACCTACAACATTACCCTTTTTTACTTAAAAAAGACGTGCATTAATCACCACTTGTGAATGCGGGGAATTACACCGTGGTTCGGATCACACGTTAAACTGTAGGTCCTCCATTTCATCTCACAATCACCCTACCATTACACATTAGTGTAAGTGTGTATAACCCGAACGGTTAGTAAGACGCGGTGCTAATAGTATTAATAATAATAATAATTGTTTGTGAATAAATATTGTTTTATTATTTTGATTAAAACCCTTTGTACATCTTTTAATGAAACAACCTGACGTGGACTGTCATTTATTTCCATCAAAACTGTAAAATCTATCTCAACTGCTTCAGAAATATATGGGCCCATGATGTTTTTAGGCGCACAATATTTATCATGTTTATAACTAAATAAACTGACCCAATCAATCATGTGCAAACAAAATTAAAATTGTTCATGAAATAGTATTGGTTCTAACATATATTTTACTTGAAGGATCAAGACAGCCCAAGAAAATTGAAATCCTGGGGACTGTTTCAAAATATCGTCTTCGTGAATACAATGTTCCTCTTTGAATTAAGTTTTTTTAAGAATTTTCTTAACGATTTGAAATTTTTAACCAATATTTGTTTTGTTATAATCGGAAGATGTCTGTAAAGGTGCTATAAACATTAAATTTCTAATAATTTTACATACACACACAATGAATTCCGCACCAGTCACAAATATTTCTATATGAATGTATTGTAAGGTAGGCCTACTGTTCCCGTAAATCCCTTTGGGCTATTTAATTTGACGTCTCGCTAAATCGACATTAAACTAAATTTTTCCCTCTAATAGTTTTAAAGGTACTTTCCCTAGCGTAAAAGATAAAATTTATTAAATAACTATTTTTTTAGGTTAGGGTTTGGAAATAAGGATGTATAAGATATAAAGGTGGGTACCAAAGGCATAATTATATTGTGTAACAGTTCGATAACACGACATATAATTAGGTAACATATAAACCCAACATGATACACTAAAATTATAGTCACAACAAAAGGTTGTAAAAAGATTAATTCATATTAAGGTCTAGATTATGTAAAAGGCTCGGGTCAAATTAAATATCCTGTCACATACCTGACTCCAACATATCAGTTCATTTGTCTCTGGATCATCCACTATCTTCCATAATTTAGCCAGAAATGCTGGAACATTTGTTCCTATTTCTTCTGTTGAATGCATCGTTACAATATTCACAGTTCACCACATTAAATGTTAATATTACCAGCTAATCTTAAATTTGCAGAGAAATGTAACACATCTTTCAGTTCTGAAATGGCGAAATTTATTAACTGCGCATGCGCTAACATTGTTTTTCTGACTCAACGCTAGTGAAAGCAAGGACTTAAATAACATCGATAGCCATTGGTTGTTTTCCATTGATGAAACACTTGAGAAATCATTATTCGGACCCGCCTGTTTTTAAATGACCATTGAATTTCACAGTTTGTAATATAATAACGTATATTAAATCAATATTAATCAGTATATCATTTATATGAAATCATATTAAAACTATTTTTCTTTGAATCAAATTTACTGTAAGCCAATAATACGTATTCTTATTTAAGATGATGTTGACCAATCATAAGATATTTTCAAGATAGTCACGTTGCAGACCATGGTGGATTTATAAACAAGAGCAGCTGATTCAATACATTTTAATGAATATTAGTGTAGTATATTAATTTAACGACCAAAATGTAAAAATAAATACAACTTTTATCCATAATGGTTTTAGAGTGTAAGATATATGAAATGAATTATTTTATAAGAGCCTATGCTGTTAAATAATTGCGCGAGACTGTACATCAGCGCATGGCTATACACGTGAGACTATATTTAAAATATATTTCGTGAGACTACAAAAATGTGTTTTACAGCCTATCTCCTTCAATTAAGCCGTTATTGTTACTATTTTATATAATTTTGCAAACATTTTAACCAAGTTTTGAATGCGCCTTCTCCGTTACTAACTAGAATAGTCGGTCATAAGTATGAGGGCCCTGGTTTGAATCCGAGTAATGCTAAGCTAGTTACTATTTACATTATAGTTCATTCGATTAGGTAATAGTTTGTTGCAAATTCCGGGTGAAACTAAAGCTAACACTATTATGTAGGCTTACAGCTACATTTCTATATGGTGGTGAAATTATTTAAACCTTTGCAGAAATGTAGTCACCATTTCAGAACTGGAAAATGTTATCATTGTGACGTCATTAAAGTATAAATATTTGGGTACGTAAGTATAGATTGGACGATAGTATATAACAGCGCTTCCCAATTAAATGTTGTCATTGCACCCTTTCTTTTGCACAACATAATGGAACCCCTCAAATATTTTTTAGCTTAGCCATAAAAAAAGAGTCTTTGGCGAAAATTGTTCTTGGTTCAAGGTCAAATACCTTTAAATTGAAAGTTAAATATCCTTTTGTCCCATAAATAAATAAATAGAGCCGCCCTGTATACGTGCCCATCAGGGGGAAAATATAAGGTTTTACCCTTAATGAAATTTGTATGGTATCAGATTCCTGGTTTATTATTATTAGTAATGACGTTGAAACACAAAATAAAATAAAGATCACAATTTAAAAAAAAATATACATAAATAAAATAAACTTAAAATGAGGAGCATGTTTATTTTTTTGCAAATTTTTCTAACATGTGGTTTATGAATAAATTGACAATATTATATTCGCATGTCTGGAGCTGCATCAAGTCGGTTTCGATACTTGATTTTAGTTCCATAGTATAACAAGAATCCAGAATACAATAAAAGTGAGCGAACATACGTTATTTTTAACTTTTAATAATTATATACAATTTTTTTAATTTTTTCCACGGAACCATTTATTTTATCTCACGGAACCCCATAAGGGAAAAGCTAGTCTAGAAGATATGTCTATTGGTCAATTAAAATTAATATTGTTCCAGCGGGAAGAAGTAGATGACGTCAACCTGTACAAGTTTGTGGCCTGCCGCGCCAAGGTTTTTCCTGGTCTTTTCAACTATTGGTACTTTATTAAGTGTCTTGCTTTCTCCATCTTTGTTTGGTATTAAAATCTTCCTAATAGTGGTTTTTTTTCTTCCACGTGTGTGGTTTAAATATGATAACTTTCCAAGAGTTGCTTCTAACAGTATAAAGTACAACAATGGTTTTCTTGTCAAGTGTTTATATTGTCTTTCTATCATAGTTTTTCTCGTAGTTATTGTTCATATCACGTGCTTAATTAAACCTACTTGTATTTATTAGAATTTTTACCTAGGACTTAAAATAATTAAGGTAATATGACAAGTATTATTAACAAGAAAGCTTTTTGTTATTTTATCTCTCCCCTCTCACGTCTTACTACCCGTCCGGCCCTATACATTTTAATTATGTTAATGGGATAGGGATGAGGAAGGTAAACTCAAGAAAACATGTACCTACATTTGAATAGATGGAAAGAATGAACCAATTCAAGAAAATACCACTAGTGCCAACTTCTGTGATAGAGGGTGTCATGTGGTATTAATATCAGTTTTCTAGACCGAAGCCACAGTTTTTCCATTCACATAGCTGCTCATTAGTCCTCACGAGAATAAGTAGACCCTGTTCCAGACCCACCTTTTCACAGAAATATCTCGGAGAAACAAGGATCGAACTCGGGACCTCTGGATCTGTAGCCAGAAGATCACAGAGATGTTGTAATTATTTTGATATGCAATTATATATACTTTAGCAGCATTAATTAGTTAATTATAAACTGTCTCAAGCGAGCAAAACATAACCTTCCATGCGTCGATAAATAACATTTTTATTGTTAAAATAAAATAGGCCTATTTTAAAAAGAGGTTATACGTTCAATAATATAAATGGCGGGTGTATTAAAATTTAGTTTTATGGCAAGATACTCGAGGATAAACATTTTGTTGGACGGTTAGGTTCTGATTATATGCTGGAATATTTCTATTATTTCGAATATTCATGTTCGTCTGTGATTTAGGTAAATGCATATCTAATTTACAAACAATTTTAGTATGTTTATTATTTGACTAAGTATTCTTGTAATACGCTAAAAAATATAAAAATAATAGTTTTGTAGTACAAAATATGATAAAAAAAATATATATTTAAATTATTGTAAATTGCGTAGACTCTCCAAATGCACTGCAAAACTTTGAGAATTCTTATAAGCTCTCAGTTAAATTAGTAAATATATGTTTTGATTCAATTTCAAGAATTATGCATGAAATAACTGAGCGATATTATGATAATTGTTGATCAAACTTTATTTTAAATGTTGTGTTGTTTTCACCAAACTTACAGTAAGGTTGAACCAAAAGGTGAATAACTTGGGAACGCCATTGTTGATACAGGACAAGATATTGCTCATTTAACTAGCTTAGAACATTTGTTTCATTTATTGGTATATTAAAATAATACTATAGATGTGCTCTGTAGATAGCGCAGTGTTGCGTGTAGTGCCATCATCCTCTTGACCAATCTCCATCTTGTTCTACCTCCCAATGGACAACAACTTATAACCAATATCCAACCTACCCTGGTTAAATACCACATTGTTACTCCCATTGGTGTTTATTCTCGATGTAAGTTAGCAGATGAGGATCAATAATAGATTTCAGCTCTCAAAGTTAAGTCAGATTGAGATAAAATGGTTTTTGACAGTTACTAAAATTACTTTCAGATATCCAGAGGGGAGAGTGGAACAAATACTATTTTTAAAAAGTCCTTAACTTTTTGTTTCTCCTTTCAACCACTTGAAGCACCACTTGTACTGCCTGTGTGTGTAGGGGCCCAGTTCTAGAGTGGCAAGCACCCTGGGAATAGTACATTTTGTCTTGATTCTCACAAATAACAAACAGTGTAGCCAACTTTTGCACATGAAAAGATCGCATCCAGAGTAGTCTAGTTGGTAGCACAGTATTTAAACATATAATTGTCACATATTTTATTCCTAATTGTTGTGTAAAAAAGTGTGGTGCATCCATTATGCTAAGCTTTATGTTTTATGGATGTGGGTTTGTCAGGATAAACACAAGAGCAAGGTGAATGTGGTTGCAATGAGATATCTAAGAAATGTATGTGGAAAAACTCGTACAGACAGAGTCAGTGATGAATGGGTGCTGAAGGAGTGCAGTTTGAGAGGGTATACAATATGTACATGTGAAAGAGGCGTCTTACTCTGATTTGGGCATGTTGAGAGGATGATGAAGCAGATATATGAAGGTAGAGAGTGTAGATCAGAAGGGGTGTGCCACGTAAGACGTGGTTAATGTTGTAGAAGAATGTTTGAAAAAGAGAAACATTAATAGTTGTAATAATAAAAGAGCATGTATGACTCTGTGTATGGATGTTGAAGAGTAAACAAGGATAGGGAAGTGTGGAGGAAGTTAGTGAGGATGGATTATGTACGAAGTGTTTATTGAGCTATAGGCACGGTTTCTTGCCTACCCCGTAAGGGTGTGATTGTGCATGTATGTTTAAAAAAATGATTAGATACTTAATAATTTATCATTTATTATTAAATTCTCTTTGGTACAAGTTGTGGTTGTACAACATACTCTGGCTTGAAGCACACAAAATAGTTTTTATATTTATCCATAATCAGAAGAGGAAAAAAAATGCTTGTCATGTTAGTATGTCGATAGCAGATAAACACTTAGTTTAGCTTGTGCGATTCTTACCATATCACGTGACTTACACCGGGTAGCTTTGCCCCCCTCTTGCTACAAACCACACAACTCGGCCTTTGGAAACACACAGAGACAATGCGCACGCAGTGGAATTCTGGGCTCGTAGTGCGCAAAAGACAACCCCGCAGCCCGATGAAAGGTTTGAGAAGTAATCTTAGTTTACTTTGATATCCAACATCATTTCTTTCATTTTAAAATATGTCACGTGAGAGGTTTGTTAATGGTCCCAAATGTCCCAAAAATCCTCCATTGGTTCAGACAAACATATTAAGCTGCAATCATTTGTAAAATAAAGTAATCACATGATTTTTGAACATAGGATCCTTTGTTTGATAAGACCTTCAACATTGTTCCACAAATACAGTAAAATACCGTTACACCGAAATTTAGAATAATCTGAACACATTTTTTCGGAAAATGAGGGGAAAAATTAGGTCAAACAAAATATATTTTATTGGTTATCAAGCTCAAATTTAAAAGATAATTGTAAGAAACAGTTGATAGCTGATAATAAATACTCAATAGTTACATGTTGTAGTCAACACAATGTATTTTCCTGTAACTACAAATAACTACATTATATATTCCTTGTTATACATCAGTTAATTAATTAACATTTGATCAAACTCATTCAACTGTAATTTAAAATATTGTAGGCCTCTAATTTCATGCTTAATCCAAATTTTCGCTAATCCGAGCAAGCTTGAGTCCTAATTAGTTTGGAGTAACAAGGTCTGTAACTAAGTTTGTAGCTAAATGTTACAAATGATGAATCACTCTGATGACAGAAACTTTTTTTTACAAAACCTATTCTGACACCTTAGCTTAGTTGGTAGCGTGTCTGACTAGTGGACTAAGGATCTTCGGTTCGATTCCTGGCACGGCTGAAAAATTTATCTTTGTTGAAATAATGGCCGGGAGCTGGATTCTCGATTAAAGTTAATTTAGAAGTCATGTGCTGATATAATCAGTTGTTTCACAAAGTGCACGTTAAATACCGCAAATGAATGAAAAAATAAATGCAATTTTACAAAACCATGATAATTTTGATTTTCAGACAAGCTTATTTAAGGTAGTAGTAGGCTACGCTTTGGTAAAATTTGCAAAAAAAACAGACCTTAGTGGCCTTTTTGAAAAAATGGAAACTATCTTTGATGAGAATTCCTACAAGATTAGTTTGCTCATAAGAAAAGGTGAGAATTTAAAACCTGTTCGAAAAGCCAATACAGAGAAAACACTTGTTCCATTTGACTTTGAAGTTGATTTGACATCAAAGTAAGCAGTAATTAGGTAGAATGAGTTTTAAAAATTTAAATAAGGAGTATAGATAGTTAGGTTTTGTATTGTTCTTTGTTCTGAATGAGTGAAATTAGTAGTTTGTCACTTTATGAAACAATATTATACAATTATTGTAACTTTTAAACACTATTGTTGTACGTGAACAATTCCTGTTGTGGACAGTGCTATAGTTGTGAGATTACACCAATGCTCTACCACCAAGATACCAGCTTGATCCTGTGGTTCAATGATAGCTCACACATCCATCACAGACTCTGTCTTATACGAGAAGGTAAGAATGACCCAGAACACGACCTGGACGGCCGAGTGGCCCCAAATTCTATTTCCATGTTCAGGTGTCATCTTTTTTTAACTATAATGAATTTAACTGAAAATTGTGTCAATTCCAATCATCATTATCATCACCATTGGTCGTCTGGTACAGCCTCCTTCTCCAGTCCACTCCTTCCTCATCACACGCCCTAACCACTACAACCTCTTTGTCCCTCACCCCCTCTCAAAGACCTCATCTCTGCAGTCTGCAATCTATTTAGATCTCTGTTCATCTGTTTCCATGTTTACGTCAATATTGGTCGATAGTACACTTTATATAACAAAGTTTTGGCCTCTTCAACAGGCAGTGGATTCAGGATTGCTTTCAAACTAGTGTAAATACTACTAATAATAATAAATATTACCAATATTGACCGCAGTGGAGACAGTCTTCACAAACCAACTCCAATCATTTAATGGCTTGTATGCTATCGCCACCAGTACATGATTGGATGTTTCAGGTCTTCTCAAATCTGGCCCGGCGTCCTCCAGAGAGATGCGGAAGAACAACCATTCCTGTGTCTTATCGTCACTAATTCCTGTTGATATCTGTTTGTTGGAGATTCCCGTGTGGCGTAAGAGCTCATTTCAGTGACTAACTATTAGAACAGTTTATAACACTCCAGACCTTCCTTAGCTAACATTGTAAGTAGCCCAACAGCTTGCCTATGATAGGAATAACTCCACAACACTCCTCTTGTTTCAATCCTACCTAGAGAGATTACTTCACGACAGGGATGGGTAACCTGCCTGCAGGCTTTTTACATATTTTGCCAATTAGTCTAGTCGTGGGTATTGAGGGTGGGTTTTCACTCTACCTCTAGGAAAATGTGGGAATACTTCCCTTAAATTCAACCTTTCTTATCCCTAACACATGACTGTAATAATTATTAGTAGTAAGACATGATGGCAAATCATAGCTTAGTCGACAGCATATATGTCTACCGGACTAATAATATAGTGAGTAATAAATGTCGTGACAATCTTGACCATGGTCCATAGGTGAGGCGACAAACTATGTTGTTCATTGGTCAACTATAATCTAATTGTTATTGGTCAAGGCAAGACATACAAGCTTCCTGAAATGAACAAGGATTCAGATTATGTTAGACAGTTTATGAGCCGTATTTTGTATCTTTTTACAGATACTATACAGTTACCACGAGGACTCTCGGAGTGTTATAGATACTCTCCAGTTACCACGAGGACTCTCGGAGTGTTATAGATACTATACAGTTATGATGAGGACTCTCGGAGTGTTATAGATACTATACAGTTACCACGAGGACTCTCGGCGTGTTATAGATACTCTCCAGTTACCACGAGGACTCTCGGAGTGTTATAGATACTATACAGCTATGATGAGGACTCTCGGAGTGTTATAGATACTATACAGCTATGATGAGGACTCTAGGTAGGAATGTTTTTTATAGATATAATATAATTGTAGCTAGAATTGTTTTCTGTGTTACACTTTAGTATGGGATGTTTTGCATATTAGATAAAATGCTAGATGGGTTATAATAATTACTTCCCCCCCTTCCCTCTGTTAGTGTGAGAGCCAAGTCCAGGATTTGATTGTAACTAGAGAATTATCTGAAGACTCGTGATGATGATGATGATGATGAGTTTCCACCCTGAGGCCGGGTCAGTTTAGTAAAATGCCTCCATCTTCCTCCATTATTCTCCTCTCATTGCACACATTCTGTTATCTGCTCCTCTCTTCTTTTTCTTGGTCTCCATTGCGGTCTTTTTCCCACATACTCATCTCCAGCATTCTCTTAAGTATTTTTACTTTTTCTCAAATAACTTCATTACCTATCTCGCTCCTCCTTGTGACATCTAACATGCTCTCCTTGTCTCTCTTACATTCAATGTCCTTGTTTCTGTTGCATATGTGATAGAGGCAAACCGATCCACTGAAACCAATTACCGATTGTTTACACCGGTTATCGATTATTATTAATAACTATTGGGAAATCACTTAGGAGAATGATAACAGTTAATGTAATTAATACAAAAAGATTGTATGCATACAAAAATATATTTTGTGCATAATGGGCGAAAATTAGAACTCGATTGTTAGTTTTATCAACGGTAAGAACTTGTATTTCTTATCTGGCTATGTAATATTTGCCCGCAAACCTGATTCAGTGTGTATATAAGTATTTTTTTTTGTCGAGGTTCTGATCACATAACTTCTACCTAGAAAATTTTGATTTAAATTTTACTTTAAAAACAACAAGGATTAATCGAAATAATAATCGACAGATAACAATTCATCGGTATCTGCATAGATACACCCCTAATATGTGACCATGGGTACAAAGTACGCCCTGTACACCGTTTCCTTACACTTCAAGGGCACTTCTCTTCGAGAGCTATAGAACACACTATCCAACCTTAAAGCTTTACTAGTCCTCTTCCTCGTCATTACCATCCCTTCTCACCTCATATTGTCAAGTCACCAGCAAACATCATGGCTATCATTCTTCTCTCCCCGAGTTTTCCTGATTACTCAATATAAATATCTTACATGTTGTCCTAAACACTCCACTTCCACCTTTATAGGATTAATTATTCATTATTTGTAGATATATTACTAATCAAAGACCCAAATGAATTTAAATTTATTTTAATTGATTTGAAACCGCCACTCTATCATAAAACTACCAACTTGACATAACTCTAGAGTTATCTAAAAATTTTAATTCCAAATTTGTATAGTTTTCTAATTTTGTTTATGTTGATTGTGTGCACTGCGATGTCTATTTTCCTAATTTATAATAAATAATAATGTTCAGGAAAGACCTTAAATAATTGTCAAAAAAAAGTTCCACTTCCGCCCTATTAATATTTATATAGAGAATAGACTATTTCAGCTAAAATACTGCTTGTTATTAATAGACAGCATATTTCTATTATCAGGTATTACTGCGCTGGCGCTCGTGGTGGTTGAAATCAGAAGCCACAACAATCCAGGTGAATGTGTTATATCCGTTCAGCATTCTGTGCACGTCATCGTTCAGTCGACAACTACCGGACAATATGAGTTCCACCACTGTCATATTGGAGTTTAACAACTATCAAGTTGGTACAATACCAAGGGGCTATTTCCAGCAGTTCACCGACAACCCTTTGATCATATCTCTGTACAACTGCGGTATCGAGTCTCTACCGGACGACATGCTTCAACTGTCGATGGAAATACTCGAGCTGCACCTTATACAAAACAAGCTGACAACTATTCCCGAACACTTCTTTGATAACAACTGTATACTGAAATCAATCCATCTACAATACAACCTCATAGAAGACTTGCCTCGGGAAATATTCTACAACCTAGTAAAGTTGACGACACTCGACTTGAGCCATAATAAGTTGACATATGTTCATGGTGACTACTGGTTCAAAGACTTGGTCAAGCTAGATCACCTGATTCTAAGCAACAATAAAATAAATGTAGTCAAACCTAACTCATTCCACAAATTAAAAGAGCTCAAAATAATGGATTTATCACATAATTATATATCATCAGTGGACTGTGAGATATTCAGCAACATGAAAAGTGCTATTAAAATACAACTTGATCATAATAACTTAAACTTACCGAACTGTAGCTTATTTAACAACCTTACTAAACTACAGTATCTAGACTTGTCGGTCAATGGTATTACCACTTTGAACCACACAACCTTTCATGAGCTGCCGAGTATAGTTTAAATAAACTTGTCAAACAATAATATATCAGTACTAGACCACAGGACATTTGAAAATGTGTACAATCTGAGGGATCTGTTATCAAATAATAGTATAACTACCCTGGATAATGGGTAATTTCACACATTGAATAGTTTAAAATAATGGTATTATACTGTAAACATATGTCACCTGCCTCGTTTGTTGTTCAGAGCAAATATTAACCTAGAACAGCTTCATCTGGACAACAATCAGTTACAAGACCCAAACTATGACATCTTCACCAATAGTTCTAAACTCACCATCCTTCATCTACACAATAATAAACTTAGCCATCTGCCAGCTGATCTGTTCAAGGACACAAACCAGTTGGCCGACATATCACTCAATGATAACAAATTAGTTACTCTGGAGTACTGCGTGTTTCGTAACTTGCGACAGTTACGTAACCTAACACTATCAAATAATAATATCTCTGAGATAGACTTTGAAATAATGCACCTGTACTCTCTTGAAACAATAGACTTATCTAACAACCCTATTAAATTCATACGTGGACAATTTTGGAACACTTCAACAAAGAGTTCAATCTTAAAATTCAAACACATTTACCAAACTGTTCTAAAAAATGATATTACAAACCCAAATGAATCTAGAGTTTCATTGGAGCATCCAAAAGATTTATCTAAAAATGCAATCAGCTTTCCTGCAGCTCTTCCGCACAACGCCTCTGGCTATGACATGGAGATAAACACCCCTGCTAACGACATGGAGCTAAACACCTCTGGCTACGACATGGAGATAAACATCCCTGGTAACGACATGGAGCTAAACACCTCTGGCTACGACATGGAGATAAACATCCCTGGTAACGACATGGAGCTAAACACCCCTGGTAATGACATCAAACTAGCTCTGATGCACCTCAACGTATCTCAAGTCTCTCTTGATAATCTTAGCAACATCTGGTTCACTAGGTTTGTCTTCCTTGAAACTCTTGATATAAGTCACAACAAACTGACGGCTCTTGGTGCGAATGACTTTGTCTCATGTCGCAAATTGTGTTCCCTGAATGTTAGCCATAACCTGCTTCGTACAATACACGATGACTCTTTCGACAGTTTGATAGGACTGACGTGAACTTGGTGAGTACAGGGCTAACCGTGAGGAACCTGACGATAATGAACGAGATCTTTGATTTGCCTGGTGTTCCGTTCAAAAGACTTGACAATAATCCTGTTTGTAATGGGAGATATGTTGAAACGTTCCTTGTGTTGTTCTTCAAAGTATACCATGGGGAATATTACAGATATGCAACGAAAGGTTATCATTCATGTGAAGGTACTGGTACAAACACACAACGCATGGGTACCGACACAAGTTCAGACGAGACGTACAATGATGCTGTTTACACTTACTATAGTACTCAAATGAAACCAGTGTTCAATTGTTTTTATCCTTGCGTTTGTTTAGACAGACAGAAGACTGTACGTGTTGGTACATACCATGATGTTAAATGTAAATCAATACAAACACTCCCATCTAGACTCGACCCAAGCACCTCCGTCCTACACATTGAGCACACAAATATCTCTAATATCTCAGGAGAATATTTCAAGGACTTGGGCCAGTTACATTACCTACCCCTCAAGGACAACAATCTAACATATATTCTACCAAACATGTTTGACTATTTAATACAGCTTCAGTTTCTGGGTTTGTCTGATAATAAAATCAAATCACTCGACACACAAATCTTTGACCACTTGATCAATCTGCAAACATTAGAACTACAAAATAATCACATAATGTCCTTGGAAGTAGGTATTTTCGATTGGTTACATCAACTTAAATTAATTATCTTGAACAATAATGAACTGTATAAGTTAGAAAAGGGTCTATTTGTGAACTTAACTGAACTAAACAATATTTCTCTCCAAAGCAACCATATCAGTTCAATAGAACGCGAAACATTTTCTAATCAAAAGGATATGTCTACGTTTGATCTTTCTGATAACGTCTTACAAAGTTTGGATGGTTGTGTTTTGGGGAATCACTCGGCATTGACTCATCTCGACTTATCCAACAATGTGATTGAAGAACTAGACTGTCAATTGTTTGCTAATGCGACCGAGCTCAAGTCCCTAGATTTATCCGGGAACCGGCTGAGAAAACTCCCTCAATGTCTTGCAGTCTGTACCACTCCTGGAAACGCTAGACCCATCCAGCAATACATTACAAGATCTACCGCCCGATATATTTCACAACTTGACAAAAATCCTACGCTTAAACCTGTCTAACAACTCCATCAACTATTTACATGGATCAACCTTTATCACTCTGCAATATTTGACGCACATAGACATTTCCAGTAACAATCTATCTGAGTTGGACACATTACTATTCAGCAACAATCCTTACCTTAAAACTGTCAACCTGCGTGATAATATTTTACAATCTTGGCAGCAGGAATTTTTTCAAATCTTTCCATTTGTAACTCTGATTGATATTTCATACAACTGTGTGTCATCCTTGTACACACACATGGGCTTCCTGTTGGACGAGGGAGTGATCATGGCGAGTCATAACGACATTGAGCAGCTAGACGTGCAGAAGTTTTCATATTTTTCTCAACTGCGAGTCTTGGACGTGTCCTTCAATCGTATTTTCGAGTTGCCCTGTGGCCTGATTGACACTCTGGTCCACCTGAAGGAGCTGTATCTCAACAACAACGCGATAACAACAGTCTGCAACGATAGTTTCACAAACAACTACGGAAAGCTTCAAGTGCTAGATCTAAGTTACAACAAATTGGTGACCTTGCCACCAGGAGTGTTTGCGTCCAATTCGGGCCTCGTAACGCTCAACCTCAGTCACAACAAACTCCTGACGCTTCCGATTCGTGGCTCGGTGCCTTCAGACATTTATTTGTTTTCAATTAGATTCTTATATGTCATCAAACCCTGATCTCGACATCGCAATTCACAGCCTGGTCGAGCCTCGTAACCTCACAGAACTAAGTTTAGAAAACACTCGTCTGTCCAGCCGACATCTGACATTATTTGATAAACTGTTTGAAATGCATGTGAAGCTTTTGAATAAACCCGAAGAAAGAGATATGCAGATAAGACTGACAGTTGTGAGGATGAAGGGGACCCCCGCCTGCAATATCCGCATACACACGTGCATACGTAGGTTGTTCGACTACGAGTACGACCAGCAACAACTTCAACTGAATTGTTAAATAGACTCCCTTTGAATCTCAATACACGAATCACACTTAGTACTGGTAGTCTGCGGTCTTGCCGTGGTCGTCTTAAAACCAAGACTCTTATGTTTTGATCCTTTGTCCTTTGTTTGAAACAAGATAATTGTCATAGCCCAAAATTTGTACCCAGCACTCGGGATTTTATGTTACAAAGCTACTATAAACTAGGAGTGTTGGAAACTTGGACTTAGTTAAAAAAAAATTACTTTGAGTTCAATTTGAAAAAATTCAGTATTTGACGATTACAAAGCTTCGCCAATAAAAATATCGAATTGATTTTCACTAATTTCCATTCTGAGCTTATATAATATAAATTACAAATTAATATTTGCTTGAAATACTCTGAAGGGATTGACTTGCATGCTGGGATAGCAACTGTATTTTACAGATTAGAAGGAAATATTACAAAGAATTGTGAAATAAAAACAATTTCAATTGACTTTAGTGCATAATAAATAAGCAGAATGAAATATTTTTTCAAAGCATTAAAAAACCAACCAACAATATATTTGAACTATGAGAATATTTTGTGTGTTTGCTTCGAATTGAAAAATGAATTCCGCACACCCCTAGTAGAAACTATTTTTTAATGTTGTAATATTGCACAGATCGTCACCAACTCCATCCTGTGGCCGGGTCAGTTTAGTAAAATGCTCCCAGTTTTTTCTCACTTGCACTCTCCGTTATCCGCTTCTTTCATATTTCTTGGTTTCTCTTGTGGTATTTTTCCAATATACTTCACCTCCATAATTCTCTTTAGTATTCTCTATTTTTCCATCCTCATTACATGACCATACCATCTCAGTCTTGCTTCTCCCATCTCTCTACTATCTCATGTACTCCCTTTATTCTCACTCTTTCCCGGATAACTTCATTTCTTATCCTGTTTCTCCTGGTGACAGCTAATGTGCTCCTCACAAACTTCATTCCCATGGCCTTCACTTTGCCAGTCTCTCTTAGATCCAATGTCGATGTTTCTGCTGCATGTAAGCCCTGTACAACACTTCCTTGCACTTATCTCCTTCGTAGCAGTTCTCTTACACATCTATAGAACAACTCCCCCTTCTTATTGGATTCTCTCAACTCCCACCTTTCGCTTCAATCACGCTTACAAGATTTTTTATGTTCTGTACTCCATCCAACTTTATAGCTTTATTAGGTCTTATCCTCTTCCTTGTCATTACCATCACTTCACACGTCACTGTAATAAATTTAATTCCACACTCTTGCACTTCTCATTCTGTACCTGTACTTTTCCTTCCTTTCACCCTAATATAATCAAGTCATTAGCAAACATGGTTTTCATTCTCTCCTCTCCAAGTTTCCTTGCCAATTTTTCACTACCATTACAATTACAAATAGTAGTGGTGATAGAGCACTCCCCTGCTTCACTTCACTTCCACTAAACACACATCCTGTTATCCTCAGACATAATCTTCACTCTCTTACAACTTCCTCTCCTCTCCAGCCTCTTACACACTATCATATACCTTCTTTCCATCAGCCGTTGTAGGGAAAAAATCTAGACTATTGTAGACCTCTGTTTCTTAAATCCATCCTGTTACTCTCTCCACCTTCCTTTCAGTTTATTTCTTATTTTTTTTCCAGGATCTTCTCATGTATTTTTTGTTCAGTGGCATGTCAGCGTCATTCCTTTATAATTAGTCACACCTCTTCCTCTACCCTCTCTTAAAAATTAGGATTATAATTCCCTTCTTTCAGTGTTCTGATACCATGTTCTCTTTAGATATCATTCTCAGCATCCTGTATAACCATTGTCTCTCTGATTTGTCCGCGGCTCTTTATCATTTCTAAAGTTAGTTTATTCACATCTGTTGCTTTACCTTGTTTTATCCTCTTTAATGCATCCTCCACCTCTTTCCATGTGGAGCTCACTCCTTCTGTTCTGCTAATTATTTATGTTCCTCTGCTTCATTCAAATCTCTTTGCTCTTCCTTGTTGAACATCTCAAAATATCTCATCCATAGTTCCTTTTCTTCTTCGCTTGTCTTTATCCATCATTCTAACTTCTTGCCTTTTCTTTTTCCTCCTGTTTATTAGCCTATTATATAACACTAACTTTCTTACTTCTTTCCACATCCCTTTCCAGCATCTGTCCATTTCTGGCTTCCTGCACTACATGCTTTGCTCTTCTCTTCTTTCATTCCTATTCTTAAACCTTTCGCATTCCACCTCTACAGTCTCTATATAAATAAAAATATATTTTTTTCAAAGAATAAAACAATAAATCAACCAAAAATATTGAAAATTTGAGGATATTTAATATATTTGAGTTAGCAGACCTCTTCTACAAACTTTGTTTTAATGTTATAGAACTCGATTTGGTGGCCGAATGGTCTAAGGCGCTACTCTCGCAGTCGATCAGACTGTCAATGACAGGGGAGATTTAGGTTCGATTCTTGGTCGGGTATACTGAGGTTTATTCCCCCCCTAAATGGTTTCCCATTCTCCCTCAATGCTAATGCAGTTGCATTTCCTATACATATAAACCTTTCTCATCCCTAAAACCACTAGTGTAATTAGTAAATAAGCATATAACCCGAACGGGTAGGAAGACCTGGTGCTAAAAAAACATTGTACAGATCTTATCAATTCAAATTGTCTTGTTGCATTAGTGTACGAAATATGTTATAAAGTATCGTTTACCTTAAATAGTAATTATTTAAAACAGTTGGCAGCTACCTGCCTCACAAATGATTCATGTAAATGTATTACATTGTCAAAAAATGTTCATTTATTTCATAAAATAAAAGTTTATATTATAAATAAATAATTTAGTGGTGTTTTTATGTACATATCTTGCTGTGGCTGGCTTATTTTAGAAAATAATATGTTGATAAAATTGCACCTGCGCAAGGAAATTGCACTCAGTGCGGCACTAAAGTTTGGCTTGTGCTCAAGGCAAATTCTGTCACAGTTACATATATTGTGAATTCTTCTATTTTTTTCTACGTGCCACTTGTGTCCACCCATCCTCCATGGGGTCTTGCCTCGGGGACACTGCAGAGAGAGTAGATGTGTGGCCGACCTCATCAGAGGTTTCCATTGCACACGACTCGGCTGTCGCATCGTCTGCCTGAAACATATTTGTACGGTAGTTGTTTTAATGTTAGGCTGACTGCAACCCGCAATTACAGGAGTGATACGTACCTGGGCAACATGTGTGACAGGGAGACATAGGGGAATTTTTAAACTTAGTCTATAAAACATGTCAATGATGTTTTATGATTTTATTTGTGCTTCATTTTCTCAAATTCTGTCACATTTATTTACTAACATATTAAAACCTGTAAAATGACTGCGAAACTAAACAAATGTTGGACTGGGGGGAATTTTAAGGATGTGTAGACTACCCAAAGTTATATGGAAAGAGAATGAATGATAAGTTATATTGTCAGCTCCCTCCCAATATTTATGAGCTTTTGAAAATTGCATTTCAGTAAGTCTACATCAGAGTGAGATATTCTACCCATAGATGGTGCTGCAACCTACTAGACGATACAAGCAGTTACCAGACAGTGTTTAGTTATCTGTGTCTATTGCCTTTGTACAAACAAGATGTGGACACACAGATCACCCGTTCACTAATGTGGATTTAGTGATTGACTGAGACCTACACTAGAACAGCGCACTCCTCTACCTTACAGCTTGTATGTTTTGACTGAGCGAGCAGCCACTGTTCACAGTTAGGTTGAGAGTTAATATCCTGGAGCAGCTGCTCAGTGTTGCCAGACTTGAAGCTGTCATGGAAACTCTTGAGCAAAGTTGCCACTTCCTCCAATGAGCCGTCCTCAATGTAAGTGTCGAACTGTTCATCCATTGTGTCTTCCAAGAGGTCCAGCAAATCATAGTAGTCACAATCTGTATCATTGCAAACAAACACAGCTGTAACAAATACTACTCCCTCGGATGATTACCGATACAGCAAGGGGTTTAAGTCAAAAACGGACACTTTTCAGGCGAGCAAATATCAGACTACATCTAATTTTTTAAACAAGTCTTTTTATAGGTAACAAGAAAATTAGAACCATAAAAATCATTATTTTTTTCTTTATTATTATTATTACTATTATCACCGCGTCTTACTACCTGTTCGGGTTGTACGCACTTACGCTAATGTGTGATGGTAGGGTGATTGTGAGATGAAATGGAGGACCTACAGTTTAACGTGGAATCCGAACCACGGTGGTCGCCTGGCATTCCCCACAATCACAAGTTGTCTTGTCAGAGGTGAAGGAAGGGTTTGGTAATCAGATAAATCTGTGCCGGGACCGAGGATTGAACCCCGGACCCCAGCATAGAAGTTCGGCACCTTACCCCTAGACCATCAGATCACTACTTTTACCTTTGAGAACTGGCACTGTTGCAGTTTCACAACAGCTGTCAATTAAAAAATTAAGTTTAATTAGGTTGGATCCCTTCTATCGTCAATTAGCTGGACTGCTGTGTAGTATGATGTCATCAAACATTTAAAAAAATGTTTATTTTATGAGATATGGGAGTTGTAACTAGCGCCATGCAGGAATGTTGTGAATACGCAATGGCGCCAGTTGTGGTGTCATACGTCTGGCTCACTTTACACAAGTAATATGAACTAATTTCATAATTTGTACCATTTTACATAAAACTTAAGTCATTTATAAGAAAATAACTTTAACAACAATTAAATTATGTTATGCAAAAGAACAAATCAGCACAAGTGGATGTCTGCTATTTTGTACATTGAACTTAAAAAACTGCAATTTGGTCGAGTTAACACAACTCCTACAATTAAAAGGAAATAAGTTTTTTGTCTTGATTAGTTCAGAACATATCCCCTATTACCCCGTTTCTAAATTGTATCCTAAATGATCAAAACCCCGGGCAGTGTGTGACGGAGGAGATTGCGACTCTGTATGCATCTCATTGTAACATATTCATGATGAGTTCTTTTTCTCAAGCACATCAAGAATAAGTGCATACCTTTATTGTTGATCAAAGCTACAACAACTTCTACAAAGTTGGTAGCTCTAGACAAAGACTCGACACCGCTGAACCGGAGATTGGCAGCCATCTGGAACAAAACAAGGTTTAAACCACTCGACTACGTATGTCTGCAATGCAATCACCAGACATGAGTGTGACCATATAGTCCACTCATCTACAAGGTCAATATATCAGTCAGGAGTTGGACCACAAGGTCAATATATCAGTCAGGAGTTGGACAAGTAGGACCACAAGGTCAATATATCAGTCAGGAGTTGGACAAGTAGGACCACAAGGTCAATATATCAGTCAGGAGTTGGACAAGTAGGACCACAAGGTCAATATATCAGTCAGGAGTTGGACAAGTAGGACCACAAGGTCAATATATCAATCAGGAGGAACCAAGCTGAGGTTTGTGTAAGTCATGGTCGAGGTAAAGAAAAGGACGAGGATGTAATGTATTGATTTAAAAGATCTATTCATCATTAATTGTTCTACCAATCATGACACACTAATATTACAATATTTTCAATATTTTACTGATTCTATCAATGGTACATTTTATTACCGTTTGCTTCATGTGAACGTCTGAAACTGTTTTTCTTTGTTACTTTACATTACCAAAAGTAATTTTTACTAAGAATTGACACACATAAACAAACCAATATTATTAATCTTATTGTATTTTTACAGCAACTAATTTGCGACACTGTGTACTAAAATACCAAGATTAGCCATAGCACCATCTTAATTATTGGTCCCATTTTATTCAGAATACTTAAAAATATTCGCAAAAAAATTAAAAGCAAAGGTGACAAAAACTGTAAAAATTCAAATCTTTTAGGCTCTTGGTTGTTAAGTTATTGACTTTAAAAAATGCAAAAATTGGACAAATTTGACATTTTGAAATCTTTAAACAAATCTAATTAAAAAACTATTTGACCTAGAAAGCTCAAATTGGTGTCATTTTCTTAGGTTTTTGATGAGCTTCAATTTGATTTATTAACATGACTATGGTACCAAATGAATCTTCTATATTTAAAACAACTTTTAAAAAAAAAATCTTAAATATCGTAAATATTTTTGAAATAAAATGTTCTAAAGACATTAAGTGACTATTTGCCTGCTAAATTTTATAATAGGACGCCAATGGGCTTCTATGATATTTTTTTGGCTATTTACCTGTGAGTGAAATTTGCTAAATTTGTTGACTTTCATGTTAAAACCCTAACCATAAGCTGAGTGGTTGACACTTGAAAGTTGCTACTAATCTATGAATCTAATTTTTTGCTCTACATATATACAAATACCCAATATCTATTAAATTAAAAACCAGGAGCCATAATAGCCAATCAAAAAATGCATGTTTGTTTTTGAATTGATTGACTATACAGTAGGTATACAAATAACGTACAAACTTTTAATGTTTGGATAGCTCGCTTCAGTGGGCCGCATTACTTTCTTATTAGACTGCTCTGCTAAAGACAGGGATATCAGAGTTTGAATCCTGGTTGGATCTAATGACAGTGCTTTTACCTAAAGGGTTTCCCAATCTCCTTCCAAACAAATGCGGGTAGATTACCTATAAAATGTTGCCTTCCTCATTCCTACCCTATTAGAGTGTACAGCCAAAGTGTATTTTAGCATTTCCTGACCTTTTCAGGTTTTACAGAGCCGATTTCCAACTTTTTCAGTTCCCTATATTATAAACTTTATTTTATTAAGGTGCGGCAGAAGGGAGCGCAAGTAGTTTTACAGTTTTTATAGCATTACATTTTGTTGTCCAAAATAAATAAAATATTTCTCCTGTAGCAACATAGAGTTTAGTTTTCTGCACATGCTAATATCAATATCTTAAATATCTGTTAAGGGTGTCCTGGAATTCGGTCAGAACTTTTTCTCTGTATTTAAAAAGTTTTGACCAAATTCCAGGACACCCTTAACAGATATTTAAGATCTGTTGATATTAGAATGAGCAGAAAACTAAACTCTGTGTTGCTACTGGAGAAATATTTTATTTATTTTAGACAACAAAATGTAATGCTATAAAAACTGTAAAACTACATGCGCTCCCTTCTGCCGCACCTTAATATAATAATAGTAAAAAAAACACACACACACACACACAATGTGAAACAATGTCACTACATGCTGGTGTTAGATTAAAGCAATGAGCCACTGATCTAGGTTAGATTTCTGTTAGATCATATCGAGACATTAAAGATCACTCTCTCGAGCACAATTTAACATCATCGTAGGAAATATTATTGTTCCTATAATGTAGACCAATTCACGAGCATTGCCAGGACTCAACTTTGGCAAAATATATGTTACGGAGGGTGTAAAGACGACGTGTTGACCTTGAGAGTTGAGGATAGTAAGCTCAACAATGGACAAGAGTGCTTAAACATATTGACGTGTGTATTAACCGGGAGAAAGATGTTATTTTCACTAGTGTCAATAAAAATTGGGTATTCTATTACTGACTATACATTCCAGAAATTTAATCATATTCCTTGACCAAGCAAATTTACTTAATAATTTTCTCTGTTTTCTAGGTCACTGGACGACCTGTTGACATATATATGTATAACCTGAACAGGCATAAGACGAGGTGGTAAAGAAATAATATTATGTTGGTAGTCTTGGTATGTTGATTGGGGATAATAATACATTTTGAAGGAATGGTGCACAAATTCATCTCATCCTAGCATTAAGGTTGTTTGAACATGTTAAACTTATCAACATTTCCTCACCTTAATGACGCCAAGCCGTTTGGCAATATTGAGGTGTTGCATGAATGTCAACCAACCAAACGTTCGGAACGAAAACTCAACCTAGCTTAACCTGACCTTCTGTGCATCATTTTGATTAAGTTCGAATGGGTGGTATTGTAATATAACTATTGTTAATAATAATGAATGGAATATGGCATGTTTGTGAGTTTATAAATAGTATTTTATTTTAAAACATTTTGTTGCTATATGGAAGGTTAGGTTTTGTCAGTTTGTGATAGTTTATAGAGTAATAAATATAGTATCATGTACTAACATGTGTTTGGTGGCATTTTTTGACTACTTATTCCTTAAATTTAAATAATTATGTTCTTCTGTTACTTAGGTGATTAAATATTTATTTTATAACATTTTCAAATAGCTTTGATACTGGTTTGAAGCTTCGTCCTTAGCTGTTCACCGGTCCTCGGGTATGGTAAAGTTCAAAAACCGGTCAAAATGAGCCCAAGTGGAGCACACGAGTCAAGTTTAGCAAGGTACAAGCACATGCGTGTATTGTAAAGTATCCTACATGATTCACATGCAGACCTAACCTACTTTCAAAGCTTCCCAGTTGTTAAATACAGACTTCACAGCGCGCTCCAAAATATCTTCACTCATTTTAACCTTTGACACAAGAGCGTCGTTTCAATTGACTCGCAAATATTTTTATTTTATAAGATAGTATTTTTTTTTTACGTGTGTTTGTAATTTTCATAATTAATTTTAAATTTTACTCGAACCATATCGAATTTTTGAACTATCAGAGACAAGTACAATAGAATTATTCCTAATCGGCTCGTTCACATTGACTTTGCCGTTGGTAGCCAACTACAGAAAACGAAATAACACTAACAACATATTTAGTTCAGATAATATTGATAGCAAAAAGCACTAAATTCTTTTTAAATTACTTGAAAAAGAATTTAAGCATGAGTGTGCATGGGCCTTGACATTGCAGATCTGATACATCAGGAATTTAACACAAGGCTGGTGGAGTGTGTACACAAAATGATCAAATCTAAATTTATGTCTAAAAGCCCCCATACACGCTAAATATTATTGCACAAAAACTTTGACCTTGTAAGGTCGATATTGAAGGTTTGCGCAATATATTGAGGAATAATAAAAGTTTTTGATATTCATTGTAGCTTTGTCGATATATTGAAGTTTCGTCAATATTACTGCCCTGTGTATGGCGGTTATAGCGCAATATAGCCCAGTCTGTTTACGATCGTCTTCTAGTGGTTCTGTTTTCTTTAACGTCAAGGAGGGCCTACCGGCAATGTCTGTTTCGGATTAAAAAAAACACATAAAGAAGAAATATAATAAATTAGTTTATATATGTGGAGTAGGCCTATATGTAATAATAAATAAATAATGCCAGAGATGTGTAGGTATGTATTGTGATAATTTCATTTTTCAGACTTATAAGTCACTGGCGGCTATGTGGAAAGTAAAATCAGAGGAATATGTGAACCGTGATAAGAAAAATGGCTAATTCGCACTTAATTATTCACGACATAGATACTACTTGAACAAGTTACCGATACACACTGAACAATTACACAATAATATTGACCATTTAAGGTCGAATCATTTTCATCCAATATATTGACAAAATAAAATTGCTTTAATAATTTTTGAGCGTGTTTAAAACACCTGTAAATCAATAAGTATTCCTTATAAGTCTTAACCAGGACATAAAATAGTTTAAAAATGCAATTTTAATGGGTTATTTATATTGTGATTATTCAGAATACTACTTAACATTTTAAATACTATGTATATTATGTTTATAGATGTATAATGAGGATGTAAACTGGCGATTATTGATTTAAGGAGAGAGATGGTCATGTATGAACATTCTCAAATGAGTTAATAGAAGTTTGAGAAACTATTCCTGGATATAAGTCATTATTACAAAATAAATCGGCAATTTCCTTAGATCAGGAACAATTAAATTACGTAATGCTCTATAGTAATGTTGAGCCTCAAGAACTAAGAAAATTAATATAATGTACTTAATTCTACTATTTTATTTTAAATAACTGGTGTATTAATATTTAACTAAACCTGTCACAAAATCATTTTAAAACAGTTTGTGTACTATTGGTTGGTGTAACAACCCATGTGGAAAAATGCCAAATCCAGCCCAGAGCTGGAATTGTCCAGATCTGTCCCAGACCTGGGTATATCTGGCCCAGTTATGGTCAGATATGAGTTTTCCACATAGGTATGGCCATGTTACAACATGCAGACATTAAAACTCCGCCCCTTATCTTCCTCTTAACAGCGTTACGTGGTTCATGGATTACCTCTGTTATTAAAATATACCCCTTTTTTCTCATATTTTGTAATAAAAATGCCCAACTCAAACGAAAAACAAAATTCGCACCTAATTATACCATGAAGATCCTACCTATTTTCCTAAGCACAAAATACTAATCTTGTTCTATGATGTATAGAATATTAAAAATTATAGAATCTAGCAATATAATATTATATTTTAATAGAGAGAATCTTGAACTCAGAAATAGGAAGCTAAATTATTTTAACATTTCAATTTAAATACCATTAGCTATGGATTCAAATCCGGTTTATATATCTTAGAGCAGCGGTTCCCAAAGTGTTTTCCACAGAGCACCTGGTGCTCCGCGAATAGATTGGTAATAAAAACAAATAAAACGTGACAAGATATCAAAACTGTGAATTTGTGCATCTATGAACTGTGTATAGGTAAGTATTGGGTAGAAATTATTTACAGACTGCACGCGGAAAAACCAGACAGAGAGACTAGAGGGTACCAGTTCACCTCGTCTTTCTAAGAACTTCACCGCGCGTTCAGATACGATTGTTTACTCCACAACCTTTCCAGAAGTTTCCGAGAAGTTTCTATTGCATATTAAGAATTTGTGTTTCTTCGCACCTTCAGTCAATATAATGTCGAGAGTAGAAACAAATCAAGTAGCAATACAATGTTATTTATTTGAATGTCGGAAAAGCCAACCTGACATCAGAGCAGTATGAGCGCTTGGATGATTTGACATCAAATTCTGCGGTAAAAGAGAATTTTGAAACTAAGAAGTCACTATCAGAATTTTAATGTCAGCTACTAGGCGAATTTGAAGTTTTATCAGATATAACGAAAATAATCCTTCTTCCCTTTGCAATAACTTATGTGGATCAGAGCCAGATATTTGCAGCTATCCCAAATTCAACCAGATATAGCCACATTGTGCAAATCAAAACACAGCAGTCCCATCCCTCTCATTTGAATTTAAGTTTGCGGTCTATACTTTATCGTTTATTTTTTAATTTTATGCTAAGTGATTTTTCCTTTTGCAGCCATGAAAATGGTTTTCACACTATCTGTGTGGGTAACTAACATATTGTGAATTTACCATACCTACTTTGAGTGCGTTATCAAATGTATTGATTTAGGTTAATTTGTGTTTTTTATTGTTGTTTTACATTTATGTAGTTATAGTCCTTATTTATTTGAAATTAAGGGTAAGAATAAGATTTGGAATGAAATAAAACTTGATGTTTAACATGCCCAAATACTTAAACATTAATTTCTGTCATGAATACTGCTGTAATTTGATTAATTATCTATCTATGTAGAGTTTATGTGAAAATATCGTCACCCTTATACCAAAAACACTTATGTGTTCTCTCCTGGAAAGTGCTCCGCAATTTAGAAAAGTTTGTGAACCAGCCGCTTAGAAAATTAAAACATATTAATAATTACGTAAAATTCATAAAATGGTTAATCCGACACTTATGAAACTGTTAAGCCTATTTTACTCCAGAGCAACACCTTGCGACCTTATGGCATGCCACAATCAATAAAAGATGTCGCACGTTGTAGCAAGAATCGTGTGGCTTGGCAACACCTTACGACATGTGGCACACTGTCGAACTTGTATCAGAACGCGTTGTGTTTCATGAGACATTTTCATGCGTCAAAACAGTTTTCAGGTTATGTTTTCCTGGGTTTTATTTTTTAACAAAGATTGTGGTCATGGAGAGGTCTAATGAAAAATATCTTGATTTTATCGGAGATTATAGAACGTGTGAAGTGTTGTGGGATGTCCGAAATTTAAATTTTAAAAACAATAGAATAAAACGTAATATAAAACGTAAAACAATATAGACTTGAACTTTAGGCATGCTAAGTTTGACTATGAAACTGGCCCTTAGTGTAATAACTCCAAAATTCCTGTTGCAGGCTAAAAGAAAATTGTACCCCTTAACAGGGAAAAGGTGGAATTTTTATAAAGCTGCCTGAATCTGTCAATGAAAGCAGATACCTGACTAGAGCCTGATTTTTATTTTGAGCCCCACAATTGTCTAGTGAAATATTTAAAATCTTCTTCCATTGAAATATTTCTCGCCTGGAATCTGATTTCCTTTATGGTTAGCATGTACTTTGCCATGAATTCTAGCTGCTTTAATCTTGTTTCTGGCATATTTGCTTGGATGATATTCTCTCTTAAGTTCTGTAACATTTTCAGCACTCTCACTTCCATTCATATTAACTGTTAACTAATTTTAAAATATCTTAGTAAAAAGGATGTGTAAAAAGTGAATTTACCTAGATGTATCCACAATCTTCAACTAAACAACAACTGGCACGAAACAGCTGAACCCTGGACTTGGAAATACCAATAGAATTTAGTTAGAATGGCATGAGTCAATGACTTATGCCCTTATAACAAAACCCATTAACTTTGCACTTCTGTCACAAACATACAAATTCAGTAGCTGATGTCCTTTTAGTACTAAATGGCAGCTCTACTAATGTAGTTTTAAAAACGAAGAAAACATGAAAATAGACAAAATAGTGTAGCGTTGGACTGCATGAGGAAACTCCTAAGCTTATCCCATTTGTATGACGGCCGGAACCACACGGAACACTAACGCGAGTGAATAGCAGACACACCTTCTCGGAACCGCAACGAAAATAAGACTTTTCTTCAATGTTGTGATGTAATTGTGCCAAAGACTTTGAGTAGCAAAGAACTTGTGCCACGTAGATAACCTACTCGCCTTATTCTAGGATGATTGATAAAATGAAAATAACTTTGTAAAAGCTATGTTGTCATGCGCATATTTTGTTCCCGAATGTTCCAGCTATTTCTCCCCCACACCTTTTCCCGTCATCCAATGTCTCTGGGTTGTATTGTATATATAGTGTCGGCTGGGCAATCAGTCGTCACTCTTGGATTAAATTCGTATTTGGAGAAGGAGACGCTCCGGCTTCGATTATATTAAAATAAATGTAAGATCTAAATTCTTTTTCGGCGTCTTTAACTTTTCTTCTATCTAAATTAATTTTCGAAATTCATTTTTGGCATTTTCTAAATAACCTTAAAATATGAAATATAAATATAATAGTTGTAAATTTCGTGCTTACCTTTTTTTTTGTTAATTAGTCGCAGGATCAAGGCGTTTATATCGCTAGTCGATATGTATTTTGTTTCTGGGTAATGATCGATTATAAATCTTTGGGTGTTATCGATATTGTGTCTTTGAATATATTATCGATCTTGAAAGTTTTTACTATTCTGATATTTTTCTTTTTTTTGGGTAAAACTTAAAACATGATTGTGGGAACAATCTTATTTAACGTATACAAACGATATGTTTATTAAACAACGTCCCAATATTAATTTGGAACTATTTATTATTTTTACCAGATATTGTGGAATTGCATTAAATAATGTAAATAATTAGATATAATTTAGGGCAAATATTATATGGCTTGTTTAAGCTTTTAATGGTTTATATTCTGGGAGTTTGTGGGAAATACACTCTTGGTAATTAATTATTTAAGGATAACTTAGTTGATGATAAGCTTTCTCTAGTAACTCAATGAACTCAAGTTAAATGATTGATGGTTTCTATTATGTAAATTTTGTAATTTGGTTAATAGTATTCGAACATTTTTGATAACGTCTCAGATATTTTGTGAATATCATTTTTATCATATTTATTATATATTTTCTCACAATATTGAATGTTTGTCAAATAAATACCAACGTGAGACAAGTCTGCTCTAATTCACAATAGTGTTCCACCATACCCTAGGTATATATTTAGTTATGTTATATGTTAGGTATCTTATGGTAAACTTAATTCTGCGGTAATTTTCCTTTTTAACTCACTCTTGAGATAGACCGTTCATGTATTTAATTCCGCAACTGGTGGGAGTGGCAAAGTCTGGTTTTCGAATGTTTGGCCTAAAATATTCAAAGCTCAGAAAGCTCAGAACTCCAAGCACTCACTCCTATAGTCCTTTATTTTTGACCCTATTAGATTTTGTTGTTTTTTGGACCTCCTGCTTTTTCTATATTTAGTTAAGGATGGTTCAATAGTGACTGATGCCCTTTTAACAAATCACGATTCATTTAAGCTTTCATACTTACTGGCGTGAGATGGTATGCAGAGTTTATACAAACCGGTTTCCGTAAGTATAGGAGCGTGTAACGGGTTATCCCAGAGAAATGCAATGTTCAACGGAAATAACTTTTTAATGTGAAAGTTTCAAGTTACACAAATATTAATTACGTGCGGGTTAATTGATTTGGTGGAAGGTAGATATAACTTGGTGGAAAATGACGTCATTTCATAAACTGCTAGTTTGTGGTACAAACAAAACGCCAATGCAAAGTATGTAATATCCTCGTCTATAAAACCCAAACAATTATGACCATTGATAACAAGCTCCACTGCACGGAAACTGTGGCTCAAGCTGAGTCAAATTTACCAACAGAAATCAGCTTCAAACAATTAGGGGTTTGAATCCTGGTCAGGTATACGAAGTGTATTTTCTACTTAGTGTTTAAATTTACTCTCACCCTCTATGCAAATTAAGCTTCACTTGTTCTAAAAGCAATCTTACTCATCCCTAACTATCATTAGCTTATAGTAAAACAATAGTAAGATGCGATGATAAAAATGAGAATATTGTATTCTCCAAATGCGTTGTACAAGAATGAACTCGAATATTAAGAAGATTAATACATTATAATTCCACCATTGGTCTTATGGCGCAATTCAACATGTTTCTGATACAGAAATAGAGGTTCAGATTCAAGTTGTGTGTAGAAAGGGTGGTTTTTGCTAATTTGTTTCCACCTCCCCCTTACACATTAAAGTAAAGTTTCTATTAGATTATAACTTCCTCGTCCTGATTCCTTTATTAAAAATATGTTTATAACACAAATATCTAACAAGGATAGTGCCAAAAAAACTAACTTTCAATTTGGGCCGTTCTCAAAAATTTTCAATTTATTTTTAGTGGCAAATTTTATAATAATTATTACAATGTCTTTTTTTATTTATTTATAAAATTGGCAACACTCTCCTTTTTAACTTTGATAAGTATACATTTTTTGGTATTACATTTCTTTCTTCCTCCAGTTCAAAACAATGTCCTTTTTCATTGGAAAAATAGTACAATTTTCAATTATATATATGATAGCCCCTCCATGTGAAAAACAATTTTCTCCTTACATATAATACAATGTTTGGTTATACATTACCACCCCCCTCTAAGCGCTATACAAATTCTTCCTTTCAGATAATATCTACTACAATTATTTTCAGTTTTAACATTTCCTTCCCGCTCCAAGTGCAGTACAATGTCATCCTGCCTAAGTCTTCCTAGAGGAGTTTTTAGTTTTACATTTCCTTCCTCCTTCGTGTGCAATACAATGTCCTGATAACTTAGCATTCTTAGTACAATTTTCAGTTTTATGTTGCCTTCCTCTACTATGTTCATTACAATGTCCTCCTGCCTGAGCATTCTTAGTACAATTTTCAGTTTTACATTGCCTTCCTCCTCCGTGTGCAATACAATGTCCTCTATTCACAGCAAACTTAGTACAATTTTCAGATTTACATTTCCTTCCCCCTGCATGTAGAATACAAAGTCCTCTTAACCCAGCATACATAGTACAATTTTCAATTTTACATTGCCTTCCTCCACCATGTCTAAAACAATGTTCTCTTTCGACAGCAAACTTAGTACAATTTTCAAATTTACATTTCCTTCTACCTCCATGTGAAATACAATGTCCTCCTGTCTTAGCATTCATAGTACAATTTTCAGTTTTACATAGTCTTCCTCCACCATGTGCAATACAATGTCCTCTGTTCACAGCAAACTTAGTACAATTTTTAGATTGACATGGCCTTCCACCACCATGTGAAGTACAATGACCTCCTGCCTGAGCAGTCTTACTACAATTTTCAGTTTTACATTTCCATCTTCCACCATGTGAAATACAATGTCCTCCTACCCGAGCATTCTTAGTACAATTTTCAATTTTACATAGTCTTCCTCCTCCATGTGCAATACAATGATCTCTTTTCACAGCAAACTTAGTACAATTTTCAGTTTTACATTTACTTCCACCACCATGTGAAGTACAATGACCTCCTGCCTGAGCAGTCTTACTACAATTATCAGTTTTTATTATCAGTTTTACATTTCCATCTTCCACCATGTGAAATACAATGTCCTCCTACCTGAGCATTCTTAGTACAATTTTCAGTTTTACATTTCCTTCCCCCTCCATGTGGAATACAAAGTCCTCTTAACCGAGCATACTTAGAACAATTTTCAATTTTACATTGCCTTCTTCCACAATGTCTAAAACAATGTCCTCTTTCGACAACAACCTTAGTACAATTTTCAGTTTTACATTTACTTCCACCACCATGTGAAGTACAATGACCTCCTGCCTGAGCAGTCTTACTACAATTTTCAGTTTTACATTTCCATCTTCCACCATGTGAAATACAATGTCCTCCTACCAGAGGATTCTTAGTAAAATTTTCAGATTTACATTTCCTTCCTCCTCCATGTGCAATACGATGTCCTCTGTTCACAGCATTCTTAGTACGATTTTTAATTTGACATGGCCTTCCTCCGCCATGTGAAATACAATGTCCTCCTGCCTGAGAATTCTTAGTACAATTTTCAGTTTTACATTTTCTTCCTCCTCCATGTGCAACACAATGTCCTCTATTCACAGCAAACTTAGTACAATTTTCAATTTTACATTGCCTTCCTCCACCATGTCTAAAACAATGTCCTCTTTTGACAGCAACCTTAGTACAATTTTCAGTTTTACATTGCCATCCTCCACCATGTGAAGGACAGTTTCCTCCTGCCTGAGCAGTCTTAATACAATTTTCAGTTTTACATTTCCATCTTCCACCATGTAAAATACAATGTCCTCCTACCCGAGCATTCTTAGTACAATTTTCAGTTTTACATTGCCTTCCTCCACCATGTGCAATACAATGTCCTCTATTCACAGCAAACTTAGTACAATTTTCAGATTTGCATTTCCTTCCCCCTTCATGTGCAATACAACGTCCTCCTGCCTGAGCATTCCTAGCTTGTGTTTTATATATATTTTCACTAAAAGCACATTTATGTTTTTTATCATATTCTGTTGTATTATTTTTCTTTAATTTACAACATAACCTTTTTATTAAAAGATTCTTGCACTCTGCTTTATTGTACAGAGCGTTAAAAGATAAATCTTGATTCACATTAACACATTCAATATTCAAATTAAAACCAGAGCTTTTTTGTGCAAGGTTGTTTGACTGTAATATTTCACTTGACATAGTAAATTGTTCTAGTTCCAGTTTAATCTGTAAGCATAATTAGAGCAAATATTTAAATTATGATTCAAATACTAAATATATATATTGAATTAAATTATAGCACGTCTTAATACCTGTTCGGGCTAAACTAATAAGTATTACTTAAGCTCTAGGGCTAGAAATTAGACAGGTTGAATTTAGAGAAAGTTAACTCACATTTGTGTTGAGGGAGAGTGGAAACCATTTAAAAAAAACCAGTCGCAGTTCACCCGACATAAATTTTATACTCGATTTCCACATCCTTGGAAGATTAGCTGAGCAAGAAACTTGCGCGTTAGCTAAATACGCCCCTGACGAGGGTCTTCAAATATCTTAAACTAGTTGACAAATAAAACATGGACACAACCTAGAACTGTTTTGACCTTTGGTTTAGCGCACAAATACTCCTGAGTTATACCACAGCAAATGTCTAAACGGAAACTTACATACAATCATTAATTTAAACTATGTGTGTGATTATTAATCTGTATTCCCAGGTACAATGAACGTTATTAACTTATAAATTAAAAGAAAAATCGTTACCTAATAAAATGGTTTTCTTAAAATTGAAATATTTGATAAAGATTTTTACATAAACTTATTAGTGATCTTAATAATTTAATAAAACAGAACGACAAAATGAATAGGTGTGATACCAGAAGTAGTTATACTATTATATGTTTTAATTTATAAAACGAATCTCGAAGTAGACTAGATTATCGATGACCGGGAGATCGAGGTTCTAATCTCGGTCGGGTGTACTGAAGGGGGGTATTACACGCCAATACAAGTACGCTTCCTTTAAATATAGCCTTCCAAATCCTAAAAGCCATTAGCGGTAATAAAAAATCAAGTTAAAATTATAGCTGAATACCTCAGATTTGTCCACCGGGGTGAAGTGGTCTATGTTTGAGTCCATAATTCCGAAAGAGGAATCATATAAATTAATTTCAGTCTTCACAATTTCATCAACAGAATTTGTGGTGTCAGAATCGTCCTATAGATACAGCACAAATAAACATTTCTCATTAAAGACAAAAAAATGGGCCACATATATACTATATAAAGTGATTACATAAGTAGGAAGTAAAGATTACATTCAAGGTGTGTGTGTGTGTGTATCACAGGTTTGTGAAATGTAAAACTATTGTACATGGTTAAGTAAAGTTGCTTGGTACTTGGGGCTCCTAAATAAAATAGACATAATTCTATTGAGGAAAACATTGCAGCATAATCATAACTCTAATATAACTTTGTACTTGCAATAATCAATTGAAGACTACAAGGTATCAAGGTTTTTATGATTCGTGAATAATTAGCTCGATAAGCATTTGGAACATGTAAAAACCATGATAAATGTTCGATGCGCATGCGAACCATTTACCTGAATACCTCCCCTCCCTCTTTCTATTTTGTACATTGGTATCTAAGAGTTATAGTTCTTAGAGTGATAGATAGTTTCAAGTTAAGATACTGCTATTTTCGCAAAATAGTTTTGAAAAGACAAACTGCAATTTTGTTAAAATACATACTTTTATTTTATTTTAACTAAGAGAATAAAAGTAATTTTTACATTTTTAAGTCAAATGTTTAAGATAATTTTGAGAAATAAATAAAAATTTCTAAATCTGATGAACAAACTTACTTAAATAGTCTCTAATTCTTATTTGAAAATGCTAACACACTGAAATTACTTGGTTTTCAAGTGTGATGCATTATATATTAATACCGGTATGTTGAAAATTAACTATCATGCATTTTGAAATTTTCATTTAAAACATTCCTTAAAAACTTATTATTTCAATATCCTAGATGATTTTTGTGAAGAATTTATTAAATAAAATATAAAATTGACAGTACATTACAATATATCTTTTTCAAGTATAAATAATCAAATCCCATGTGTATTTAAATATTTTCAAAAGTTTTCCAACCATGATTAATCTTTATTTAAGTCCTTAGTCCAGTTCACATTTAACATGCCATACTACTTGTGGTACAAAGTATTGTTTACTTGGCAGACTTAGCATGTAAATCTTGTACTCATTAACTCTGCCCCACATTCCTATGTGTAAACCACGTGACCCAACATTGCATCCCACCAGCCCATATAGACATGCAATTAGTCAGTAGGAATATTTCTACCATCTTATAGATTTTTGTTTAGAAAATAGTAGAAATGTATTGTGGTAATATATATAAAAAAGAAGAAAAAAATGTGTACAATATATATTATAATTTTCCATGTCTAGTAGTATCAGTGTCTTCTGAATCTTGTTTACATAACAACAAGATGAATAAAATGTTTGCTATTTGTTGGGCGCCACTCCTAGGATCTAGGAGAAAAATAGTTATAATAAAAAAAATTACCTCGGCTAATTCAGACAGTGGCATGACGACTCTTAATACTCGAGACCACTGGGGAGTACTTAAAATAAAACATTAGCAATTTAAATAAAAAAATGGATTGTTAAAATAAAATGTAGTTATTTAGACTACAATAAAAATAAATGTATAAAAATAACAATTGTTGGAACTTTTGTGGGTTTATTATTGTTTTATTTTTTACCACATCCCAATCCAACCTATGGAATTCCAGATAGTTAAAATTCTAATTTAACAAAATGCTACACTCTTCGCCGATCTTATAGGTAAGGCCCCTAAAACTACAAGATAAGGAGGGGGTAACAACTTTATAAAAGAAGACAAATAGAAAAGTATGGATATGTATAAAAATATTTAATTTACTCAAAAATATAATAACAATCAAACAATGTGTAAATTGGCCTTAATTGACAAATTCTAGTAGCTACTATTCTGTAGAAAAACATTGCATCATCACGAGAGACTGTTTACAGGCAACCGGTAGAACTTCTACATACAGACAACATGACTATCTGCACATAAACAAAGAGAACACTTAAAGTCTTTTCTTAAACTGTTACAAATAATTGGCCTATATCTCTGCCAATAATACGCTATAGTAAGAGTAGTAACATTAAAGTACTTCAGTACGAGGAAATCTCTTAACTCTTACGTTACCTCTACTTTAAGCTTTACTTTTATTTACATATATACTAGGTTCATAAACCAAGGCCAAAGCTTAACACACAACTCTAGAGATGAGATTGCGCGGCAGGTTTGAATCGACATAGTATATATTAAAATAACCTAACAACAATAATATGATGGATATCATCTATATCCATGACAAGCAAGTGCAAAGAAGTTGCGCCGCCAAACAATAGTAATTTTCAATTATCAACGTCACGACAAAGGATTACAACTCAATCAGTAACAATACCCACAAATAAATAAGATATTCCGAAACTCCCAAAGTTTAGCATAACAGTAAAACATAATTACATTCAATATTAACTTCCCTAACAATGTTCTCAAGGCGACTTTGAATTTAGCATACAGCCCACCCATTATCTAGCTAACAACTTAATGACAATAACAAAATTCTAAACTTCCCAAGATTCGACATCAGTCCTATTAAATTCAAAGAATTTAAATAAACATATCTACTGGGCTCTCTTTCATGGCGCTAAATAGATGTCTACACAGATATTATTACAAGTTTTAAACAAACGTAATTCCTCCATGATGCTAGTTCTACAATATGTTATTTTTCAAATTAAACTATAAGAATGTACGTCTTTCCTCCATGACGGTGAATAGATAAGTCATCTACTAAATTAAATTAAAAAGTTTTAACGAAAGTGCTTCCTCCATGACGCTGAATACAAAAAGTTATTTTAAGTTAAATTACAAGTTTCAAACCAACGTGCTTCCTCCATGAAGCTGAATACAAAAAGTTATATTAAGTTAATTTACAAGTTTCAAATCAACGTGCTTCCTCCATGACGCTGATTGCAAAAAGTTATATTTTTCACATCTTACATCCGTCTATATATTGAGTCTATACCACGTTGGAAAAGGAAGGGGGGGGGACAGTTTAATTCTAAGTCAGGCGCGCAGAAAGAAGGCATGATGTCATCGCGCCATAGTCTCAGAAGGCTTCCAGGTCACTGATTGGACCTCTCGTGTCGCATTGCCGTAGTTTACGATAGTTTTGAAGTCCATCTTTTTGACTGATAACTTCCAACATCAGACATCAGGTGATAGTTGCTTCAACCCTCCGCCAGAGCGCAATCCAGGGCGTGTCGGTTTCTTGCCAGGTATCTTGGAACAAAATCGCCCATTACTAGTGTTATTTTCGGGACGGGCAAAACTTCAAATGCGGACACCTCCAGTCACTGTCACCCTACGCCTCGATATAGGCCGTCTTGACCTGGGTTGATATCTAGTGAGGCATTCTTGGAGATCAGAAGGTACGTGTTGAACATTTTATCATGTAGAAGGTTGATGTTGAATTTATTAGAAATGCTAATTGTTTTATAATGCTCGGAGCTACCTTGGACTACAATAGAGAAGTGTACTATTGTAGGATATTTGGAAGATACGTCGAGATTTCTCGGAGCGGGTAGTATGGCTTAGGCGATAGAACATGTAACATGGTGACCTGGTGGTCTAGGGGTAAGGTGTCAGACTTCTGTGCTGGCGGCCGGGGTTCAATCCTCGGTCCCGGCACAGATTTATCTGATTTCCAAACCCTTCCTACACCTCTGACAAGACATCTTGTGAATGTGTGGAATGCCAGGTCGCCACCGTGGTTCGGATTCCACGTTAAACTGTAGGTCCTTCATTTCATCTCACAATCACCCTACCATTACACATTAGCGTAAGTGCGTATAACCCGAACGGGTAGTAAGACGCGGTGCTAATAATAATATGTAACATCAGGTTGGGTGGGGCATTAATTGTACAATACGAAGAATGTATTGTTACAAAAATAAAATAGTATTGATGTAAGAAATAGAAGAGGAGAAAAAATCAATAAAATTATTATTTAGACATAAAATGAAATATTAATTAATTCCCTAAATTAGATAGTCTTTCTGAAAGTTCTTACATGAATTCTGATTTTTGATCAAAGAAAATAATCATATGAATTTAAGGTTGAAGAGTTGGCCTGAACTCATCCATGAATTAGTCCGTGTTGAATCAACACCAACTTCAGAAATTTGTTTCACCTTATTAATGTTAACTCGTCCACAATTATTAAAAAAATAAATAGTCTAGCTCTTGCACATCTATTTAGCGTTCCATTTTGCTACTCGCACTTTACTTTAAAACCATTACTTTACTTTAAAATAAATTAAATTAAGAGCTTCACAGATTCGGCTCCATGTTAGACCAACACCGAGGCAGAAGACCCAGTCTCCTCCAGAAAGTCTTCCAAAATCAAATTTTAAAATGTTATATTCTTTAATTCCAAGTCCAAAGAGAAAACTAATATATTAAACCGAAATATAAAATGTTGGCTAAGGACTAGGTATAAAAATCAAATACAAAGCAGATTTAATATAAGGATTTAATTGTATGATAATGAATATGAAAAATGTTTTTTTTTAATTAAATGTTTATTTCTATCTGTCAGAATTGAAAAGCGCGCTAGTTTGGAGTTATTTACGTCTTGTCTTGTATTCTCTTGTTCTTCTTTTACAATCACGAGACCCACCACTCACTTGTTTGACAGATCTGCTCATGCGTTGAAATCAATCATGGCCGACATTAAAATAAATAATTAAGAGTCAACAAACTTCTTAGAAAGATAATTAATATGTTTAATAAAAGAAAAGTGTTCTTCCTTAAGTCAAAATTTCTTATTTAAATTATTTAAAACAATGTTATACGTTGTTCCTTCAGTCATTTTATTTTATTAAATGGATGTAAATAGTATTGTTAGGCCAGCGATACAGCGTGTTATGCTGCAGCCTAAATTTATAATGCTTAAATTCACACGAAAATAAATTGGAAACTATTCACAAAAAAGTAGAAAAATATTGGGAAATACATGGTAGAGTGTCAAATAACGTTACAGTATGTTCACTTAAAATAAGAAACAAGAAAATTTGTATTTTGAAATGCTGCCAATGTTGCCTCAAAGCAAATAGTAGAGTGGCTGTTTATGAGCGTTAGTGGAAGAGGGGAAGTGTTATCATAAGATAAACAAGTGACCCCACATTGCCAATTACTCATTTTATTTTCCCTCTTTTTATTTTATACATTGGCATCTAAGAGTTATAGTGCTTAGAGTGCTAGATAGTTTCAAGTTAAGATACTGCTTTATTCGCAAAATAGTTTTGAAAAGACGACTGCAATTTTGTTAAAATACATACTTTGATTTTATTTTAACTAAGAAAATAAAAGTTATTTTTACAGTTTTAAGTCAAATGTTTTAGATAATTTTGAGAAATAAATAAAAATTTCTAAATCTGATGAACAAACTTACTTAAATAGTCTCTAATTGTTCTTAAAAAAAAAGCTAACACACTGAGATTACTTGGTTTTCAAGTTTGATTCATTAAATATTAATACCGGTATGTTGAAAATTAACTATCATGCATTTTGATACCGGTATGTTGAAAATTAACTATCATGCATTTTGAAATTTTCACTAAAAATTTCCTTAAAAATTTATTATTTCAATATCCAAGATGATTTTTGTGAAGAATTTATTAAATAAAATATAAAATTGAAAATACAATAAAATATATCTTTTTCCAGTATAAATAATCAAATCCCATGTGTATTTAAATATTTTCAAAAGTTTTCCAACCATGATTAATCTTTATTTAAGTCCTTAGTCCAGTTTTAAGGGGTTATTTTTATAGAGATTATTTAAATATTGAAAATGTAATGTAGGCTATAGAGAGTAGTTACCTTAATTTGTTCTTTGATTGGAAGAAAGCCATCCAATGGAGATTTAATTTCCACTTCTGAGGTTTGAAAACTATGTGCTTCATAATTTATGGTTTCTTTAAAATCTCCCGCCAAATTGGAATCCTTAGAGAATTAAAAAAAAACATACATGTATTAATATGAATTTGTTCCGTTCATAAAAAAGCTACAAGTTCAAGATCAAAACAATAAAACTGGACACTATATTTTTAAACCCTCCTTGACTAAAATAAGTAATAAACAGAGGGTCCAAACACCAATGAATGACAAGAGGACAAAAAGGGGGCAATAGGAGTGAGAGATTGGAGTTCTGTCCCTTGAATGCCTGAGATCAAACATTCGAAACTCAGATCTCGCAACCCACACCAGTTGCGGAAGTAAATATATGGACGGTCAACCTAGCAGAGCTTATTAACAAAAAGGTAATATATCCCAAAATTAGAGTAAAACGAAAAGAAATGTGAAAATACCCTACCTATGGGTATGGTGAGCCATTAGACTAATAAATGCATGAACTAGTTTTAAGTTTATATTTATTTATCAAGAAGTTAATATCAAATGAAAATATATAATAATATAGTATATAGAGATAATCTTTGAAATATATTAAAAGCTTTCGACATGCTATAATTACCACATTCTGACGACATGCAAATTTTTAAAAGAAAAAATCACTTAATTATTTTGAGCGCCAGCATTAAAGAACAACAACATAATCAAATGTGGATTTGGCTTAACAATCTTATCATAACGTTAAGACTTCCATTAGTAAAGTTTCTTTACGGAATGAATGTCATATTCATGTTTATCTCATTAGTTAACTAGCAAAATACATTTCTTATAAAACATAAGAATTAATCCAAAAATATCATAATAATCTCAGAACAATTACCCCCTATTTAATTATGTGGTTAACGCTAAACAATCTCATTATAATAACAAAATATTCCATAGAACTTTTCAAAAGACAATTAACTGACCATACGTTGTAGCTTAACGATTTCATAGTAAAATAAAATCATTCTACGCATCAATTAAGTTTAAGCCCAGATAAGTTCCAAATATTTACAAAAGGTCAAAAAATCAAATATGTAACTAATAGAATTCAATATCGACATTATTTCACAAAGTTAAAAATATCGATAATATCCTAAGTTCAATGATCGATCCTTCCCAGAATAAGTAATTAAATCAATATTATCTCAACAATCGATATTATTGATACGATTAAGTTACAAAACTAACCACGTAGAAAATAAAAAACACATCTTAATTTAAATTTAAAGCATTTAAGAAATGGCCGAAAGAAAATTTTGAAATAAGTAACAACATTTTTAATATAGGGAAAATAATTTAAAATTTCCAATGGGAATTTATGCCTTACATTCTAAAAATCTGAAGCCGGAGCTTCTCTTTTAATTATTTGTTTTTGGCTTATAAAAAATATTTTAAAAATATTTATATTGTGTCTAGAAAACTAAACTATAAACAAATCTATTGAAGCACTATTTTATTTATCTTAACAAAAAAAAAACTTTTTTTCCTCAATAAAATCAACAAAAAATTGGACTTGCTCTCATTTACTTTCAATCCCCTATAGGCCTCACCTCAGTTTTTATTCCTGATTGTCCAAACATATCAAATCCATCTTTATTCTGAGGCTCTGTCTTAATAAGTTCAATAATTTCCTGCTTCACGAGAGAAATATCACAAGTCTCCATTTTGAACACAGATCACAGATAGCACATATAGATATTAAACTGGAACATTAATTCAGTCAAAGTTAAAATGTTGACAAGATATTTTCTTCTCTGGTGCTGCTCCTTACAATTTATATCAGTACTAGTAGGTCTATAACTCCGTGTGCAGTCATAGTGAAACTGTTTCAAATTAATTTTCAATTTAATATCACACTAATTTTAATCTCTTAAATTTTGTACAAAAATAAAGCAATCCTGTTCATTGAGAGTAATTCAATTGGCTAATATTAACCAGTAATTTTAATTTGTTAATAAAATGGCAAATAGATTTTTTTATGCACTGTATTATAATGTACGTATATCAGTTAGATTAACTCCCAGTTTAAAGTCTTAATTTCAGTGTAGCATATATTATAAAGCTACTAAGTATAAGAATAAAAAGAGACAATTTTCTAGAGATAATCCAACCAAGATCAAAATAAGTAAACAGAGAGTAAGTAATTTGCTACACAAATTATGAGAATAAATTAGCAATTTTTGTGTTTGGACAGAAATAAAAATAGCTATTGTGATATGTCGTTTATAAACTATAATGTAGTAAGGTGAAACCGACATTAGAGAACAATAATAAGGCATAATGTACCTGACACTATTACTCATTTATACAAACCTCTTTAATTAACAGCGGGAAATTAATATTTTTTTTTACCAATAAATAAAGAAATAAATAACATTCTATTAACCTATATTATTTCGGAGGATTAATTTATTATTAGGTGAATTTGGGTGGAATACACAGAGACTGAAACTTTAAAAACCACTTTTAGTTTATTGTTAGTTAGTAATTATTAATATCAACAATACGTTACTTAAGGGTGAAGTGCCTTCAAATTTAAAATCAACATATTACATATTAATATAATACTAGAGTGATGCCACAAAAAAAAATCGGGGAATATATATATATTTCTTTATTGCAAATAGGATTAAAAGTTTTACACATTTCTTTAGAAGTAGAATACGTTAATTTCTAAGTAATATATAGTTTCTATTTACAAAAATCAATATGGGCTTAGAGTTAGATCCGGGAAAAAGTGTATATTATTTTACCTATCTGTTTGATCACGGAAATATTGACAAGGTCGATATCAGAACACTATTCATAGACATAGCAATGGCGTTTTATACAGTTGACCATAACATATTAATATACAAAATGCGAACAGTTGTGTAATAGACTCCCTTAAGTTGTGACATAAACTATTTAAAAGATAGAAATACGTTCATTAACATTACTGTCAATCTAAAAATTCTCAGACAAACGACCCCAATTTTATTTAGTTTTACCAAAAAATGTAACTAGGGTTTATTAAATATGTATAGTTTTTTGAACTGGACCTAAATAAAAAAACACAGTATATTACAAGAAGATATTATTAAAATGTGTGTCAAGATGTAGGTTAAAATGTCCTTATTTCTTAAAAACATTCTCTTTTTTTCTACCAATATAAGTACACATATGCTTTTATATATATATATATATATAAAATATTGGGAAAAATAAATACACATCACTATCCTCATTATTGAGAGACTAGCACAAAAAATAGGTGGATCGAATCTAGGAACTCAAATAAGCACCACTCTTTTAACACATGATAGATACTAAGGACCCCTTTCCACTCCAACCCGTGCATCATAGATGTTCACATCAAGAGTGAATGTTATTGTTTCATTCGGAATTTATCCACGAAACATGAATATATATATTATGATTTATGTAAAAGGTCTGCGTTACTTAACACTGTGATATTCATATATCTACCCACTACCATACCTAATATGATTTTTACATATAGGTATTGGGACTAAATTGTATAAATTAATATTTCACTTATGTCATAACCCTGAGCTATGTGGGATGTTTATTTAACCAAATGAATGTAAACACTTTATGATTTCCAGATTTTAAATGCCACAATTTCTATTATTGAATCTGCGGCACTGACACACATGGTAGGGATGGTATTACTAAGTACACACAGCAATTCCTCCAGAAGAACCAGGTTCCACACCTATGTAGGATACTATAGGCACGTCTTACCATAATCTCTATTACATGTCCTAAACATAACGTTTTATATAATTATGTAACTTTTCGAACGTTGATTGATTTGATATTTCCTTGTATTGCTATCCATAAAACTCTTAAGAGCTATACAAGCGCTTTGACTCTATCTATGAAATCTTTTATAGCTCTACTTGCACTTAGCGATTTCTATTAAAACTTTCAGAACTATTTTAGCTCTTTGGTGCTATTAATGAAACATTTTATAATTATACTCGAGCTTAGTGTAATTCCCCAGCCCTAAACCTTCCCAAAGGAAATAATATACAGATGGCAACAAGAGTAACATATTTTATTAGATATAAAGAAAACAATAGTTGTATACAAAAAGCACGAGTAGAGTTTGAAGTAAGTTATAAGGACTTGCCTTATGCCAAAATTAATGTTTAGGTTAGTACTCCTTTAGTTAAAGCACAAAACATTCGTTAGAATAATGCTACAATACATGGGTTAAGCCAAAAGCCCTTTCCAGTGGGTCAACAATAGTTAAATCACCTTAAGCAAAGCGGTAAAAACTTTGGAACAAAATTATTAACTAGGATTATTATTATACCAATAACGTCATCCTGTGATGGATGAAACAACTTTTGTTATTGCCATTTACTCGACAAATGAAGGAATACAAACAGGCCCTAGTCCGGTGATATATTTATAAAAGGAGAGTAATATATCAGAACAAATTTAAATTAAACTTGAACAGAAAATACAAAATATTAAATAATCGTTTAAAATTTCTAGACATCTCTTGGCACATTAACAAGTGACACGCTAGCATAACTCTAGTGGCCAAACAACAAATTACCAAGAAGAGTAATTGTAGATAAACAATGCCATCACGATCAAAGAAACAAGAAGGCAAGAGTTGATTTAAGGTATAATTAAGCAACACGCCCCCAGGCAACGAATAAATCAACAATATTTAAATTTAAGTTTCAGTGATATATCAATTCGCAATTGTTTTTACACAAAATGAATTTACTCTACAATAGTTTTATGATTAAGTTTCAAGAAAAGATTTTAAGCTCAATGCAAAAATGTATCACAGATATATTATTAAATACCAGAAGGATAATTTTAAAAATGATTAAGTATTTAGGGCGAAAGGTAATTTAGATAAAAAAAAAAGTTACATCTGCCTCAGATAGCGTCGCTTACCTCACTGAAGTTGGTGATATTACGAGTACCAACATCGATTAATCATGGCATTATATAGTCCCAGAAAATGATCATATAAACACAGTAATGGAAGCAACGGATATCAAGGAAAAAGGTATAGAGGGGAAAATGGAGGGAAATTATGACTATATAGATGGTCCGGCTGGACGCTGGCCTAGAAGCTTGTAGAACATACTTAGAGTGGTCTTCCTTCTACCTCTCTCTTGGGTGTGACGTCACTGCAGTTGTGCGAGATATCGTTTCCCTCGTCAGTCCAATGCCGAGGCACGAGCACATGTAGGAATGGTTGGAGCGTGTGTCTCCTCATGAGCGAAGGAAAGGGTGTTACATTTAAAAGCTACTTTGTAAACTTGTAAAGTGTAACACACGTTACATTAGTTTATATATTTTATTTTATATATATTATTTTCAGTTTAGATTTTTTTAATCATCATTTTTTTTATGTTTTAATTGAGATTATTATGACAATGTACGTCGATACAATTAAAATATTGCCATCTATTCTTCTGTCCATTAATTGTCATTACCTTTTAAAAAAAAAGTATCTTTTGCAAAAAAAAAAAATCCTTAAAACGACATTAATGGCCTTAGATTAACAAACTAAATAGCTTCAAAGCACACATTAGGCTGTCATAATTCATAAAAAAGAAGTGAAAAAGAAGTGATCCCCAGAAGAAGTAATTGGAACGCACCTGAAATTTTGGGTCTAACTACAGGTAAATTTTGCTACTTTTGACACTTGTTTCATCCAAAGATAAATATCACACCCTAAAATTTTCATCAAAGGCTCATGACAAACCAATTCCGAAAATCCTGGATCAATTTAAAAAACCACTTAAAACCCGATTTCTCAAACATATTTATTTTCTACAGTTGCGTCATTGTTCTTCTGTGGGTGCGATATATCTTTCCATTGGTTTAAAGAAACTTCTGGAAGTTGAGCGAGGAATCCTGATTGGTTGCCAGTTTTAGTCTCGTGATGTTATTCATGTCAGTGCATTTTATCAAATGTATGAATAATCGCTAGCCCATTAGGGGGAGGGAATGGGACTATCGTATCAGACACAACACCCAGTCCCCTGAGTGTTAATTCATCAAGATATTCACAACCAAGTCAGGAATCTACCCAGAGACCCATACTTGAGAAGACGGACTATTGAACAAACAAAGCCAAGGGTTGTACTAACTACACTGATGTACTAAGGATTAGGAAGGTGTAGTATAATGGAAATTTAAGATTGCTACTTTTCAAGGTAAAAAGAGTATAAACGTTAACTGACAGTTTGAACAAGGAATAATATTAAAACATCTGTTGAGTCAGAGAATCAATTTTAGATAAACTCAAGAGTTGGTGAATAATGTACACACTGACTATCTTTAAACTAAAAACATAAAATAATATTATAACAATATAAGTATAATTTTAATTTTTTATTCTTTGGGACCAATATTGGTTATTTGTATTGACAGATTTATTTAAATATAAATTCACACTGTCAAAGAAGCTTCACATGAAGTCGTCTATAAAGGAGCATTTTACTGCGGTAAATTTGTTAATACTAATTAATATATCTAGACATTTATGAAGGCATTCCGACTCCATAGCCCTGGATCCTAGACCAAATGTATAAATCAACCTATAATAGACAAGCCCTGATATAACTTTTGTATTACTTAATATAATAATGTAAATAAAATGTAATAAAAGGTAAAAAGAGTTACTGTTCTAGTGATATTCAAACAAGAGGAAGGTTCTAGAACTCTCCGCCATCAAACTATTGTTGACCATTACAGACAATAAGATAAAACAAAGTTGTACTTACATTGTCAGCGAACAAAGGTCTGGAGCATTGTTGGGAAAAAAAACTGACATTCTTGTTAGTTGTTGTTCAAACACAAGTCAGGCTACAGGAAGTGGTGATGCATTGTGGGAACTACAGGAAACTGGCAATAAGCAAGAGGGAAAGTCATTAGTCGATATCTCGGGTAAAGGAAATGCGTTGGACTGATCGCTACACAGGACTGAGGCTCAGGTCTGAAGAAGTACAAACATTTGTTGGACAAGGGAATGGAACCCTGGACACTTAGCTTGCCACTCCAAAGCTTTACCACCGAGCTAGCCGTGCTCAGAATCGTTCTTCTCTCATAGTCTTCTTTCCACATGTCTGGACGTTGGTTGTAAAATGTGCTGGTCCCATTATGTCAAATTCTTTGTGAAAATATTATTTCCATTGTAATTTCAAAAGTAGTATTTTATTTTTTATTTTAAAACATTTTTTAAAGGTAAATTAGTCAATTGTTTATATTTGTAGATAGTTACATTATAAATGTATATATTTACATAATTCAAGGTGATTTCCCAAATAAGTTTGCTTGAGCTCGACTAGTAATGGTAAAACTTGATATTGAATATTCCTCAATCGATTACATTAGTATCCTTTTATAATTAGTTGTAAGTATAATTAACAAAATACTGATAAAATAAGAGCTCTTATATGCAATCACAGAAAATATAATATGTTAAAACACACGAGTGACCAAACATGTGTGAAATTAGAGCTGCTCGTTGTTACCTAGTACTCTCAGATGGACAAGCGAGGGGAAGTGAATGGTTATTTATTGTTCCCACTTCTGTTCATTGCAATTAAAATAACAAGAAACAACACGCAGGTCTACACGTTCAAGTGTTGTTCATTATCGGCGCAGGAGAAACCTTATATCAGGCGGCGCGGGCACGACTACCTTACTGCGTTCGAAGCCCCTGTCGCGAGACCACACACTGCGGCGGTGCAGGGTTTGGAGGGAAGGCAGAATGGCCTCCATCTTGTCTGCGTTCTCCAAGGTCATGCCGTAGCAGTTGCTGATGTCGAGGTACTTGATGGCGCAGCAGTAGTTCCCCAGCGCCGCCAAGCTGGCGTCGGTCAGCTGGTTACAACCCTTCACAAAACAGGCCATACTCGTGTTTATAGTATTCACCTCCTTGACACGAGAGGATATCAGAGCAGAGATTGGTACCGGCTACCATTGGTACCAGCTACCATTACCGGCGCTTACAGTATGTGAGTCAACTCAACCTCATGGAGACTAATGAGGAACTATTTGAATGAAAAAATAGCGCCTCTGGTTTAGACAACCGAGATTAACAACCTGAATGTTCGTTTAGGTGACCATATGATTCCCTATATCCACATAAGTGGGCACTGTCTTCGCCAACAGACGGTGGCCGGAGGCTGACGCTATTTGATTTGATCCTACGCTCCTATACCAGTTGGCTTTCTTTTCCCTGAAAGTTTGGAACGTGAAAACAATTGGTTGGTGAACCCCCTTCAGACTTGTTAAATGCACAAATATTATTACAATAAATTAAACTGGCCTTTTATCTTCTTCAGCGGTCTCATGGTCTAAGGTGTCGCTCTTGCAATAGATTGGGGTTCGAATACCGGTCGGGTGTACCGAGTGTTTTATTTCCTAAATGGTCTTCCCAATCTCACTTCCCACAAATGTGGGTACACTTTATTAAAGTTCAATTTTCCTCATACCTAGCCGTAAATAGGCAGTAAGATGTTGAGATTTAAAAAATGTTTAAAGAAATTAAATGAAAAATAAAAATGGCCTAAGTTTTTATTGATTGTAAATTAAATCATTCTAACAATCTATTAATTGTAATTATCTTTGTGAGATACACCAACATATAGAGTAGAACTTCGTTAATCGAAACTAATTAATTTGACCAATGTTTATAACAAATATCTACTGTAGTTTTACATTTACTGTAGTTATTTGTAGTTACAGAAAACACATTGTGTTGACTACAACATGTAAATATTAAACATTTACTATCAGATATCAATTGTTTCTTATAATTATAGTTTAGATTGAGCTTATTAAACAATTACATATATTTCATTTGACTTTGTTTATTTCCACCCCATTTTCTAAAAGTTGTGTTTGTCTTATCCAGAATGTGACTGCCGGGGTTTGGTCTAATATTCTGTTTGTCCAATCCTAGATTTATTATTTCTATTTATATTTAAAAGTAAAGTTAGTTGAGTTTCTTTACATGACATTTTGGGGGAATTGATTCGATGCACTCAATTTGTTTGTTTTTTTGTCCGAATCGATACAAGATCAATCCTGAGAAATGATATGAAGTCTGGACTGTATCCTTGGTCCGGTTGGTGGACGCAAACAAGGACAGGTTCTTTAGAGAGAAGGACGCAACTAATGTAACATATAAATCTCCTGACTTGTTCTCTGTCTCGGACTTGTGACGAAACTCCCCGCTCAGAATAACAGCAGACACGAGCATTGATGTTAGTGATAAGGTAGGTCTTACAAGGGCCTGCTGTCGCGCTCTAGACCACGCTTGGGGCAGTGTAAGTGTACCCCAGTTTACTGACTGGCGATGGCCAGCTTCACTCGCTGAGATACACAGAGTTTATAAAAGCTAGAGGGTCACTGATTACGTCAAACAGATTGTCCATTATTGAAATAAACTGCTCATATTTTGAATATTTACACCTATTTATCTATTAATAAAACTCTATGGGTTCAGCCCTCGGCCAAGCCATACAGACCGAGGGGCAAAGATCTGTGGATTGAGGGTGTCATGTGGCCAGCACATCAAACCCTCTGACCGTTAATCTCAGTTTTCTAGATTGGAGCCGCTAATTTTTCCATTCCAATAGCGATTCAATTGTCCTCACACGACTGGGCTGCCTCTGTTCCAGACCCAGCGCTTGGGATTGAACCCAGGACCTCTGGATCTGTGACCACTAGATTACAGAGGTGGTAGATTATCTATTAAGAGCCATCCCAATTTAGGAACAATTTGTTTTAAGGTTATGATAACAATGAATAACTTAAACAAGGATCTTTTTATTCCAAACTAAAACTCCATCAGGACCAGACACAGCCGGTAAGTAAATATTTATTGATATTCTATTCTGCAAACAAACATTTTAAATTTAATTTAAAAAACCTGTAGTGTTTTAAAAAGATGATTAGTTTTAGAGATAAAGGTTTATAAAACAATGTATATCTCGAAATGACAAAGAGGTCCCGAGTTCAATCTGGCGTCTTGTTGGGACAGGAATACGCGGTCTAGGTCTACAATATGTAATGTAATCAATCATTATTAATTGGTACAATTCATCAATTCAACTCTGTCTGTCGCTTGTGATCAATGTTATCATTTGAGAATGTTGATTATCAACTGCGAGCAACAATAAATATAGTTCTGATGCAAACAAGACTATGCCACACATTTATAAATGTAAATTTTATCAACCAAACATTTTAAACAAACATTTTGAGGATAATTCTAAACCAACAACATCTCACCAGGATTTGAACTAACGTCCCATAAGAAGGATGCTTTAAAACAAGTGAAATGTTCTAAGGTATAGTATGAAGAGGGTTAACTCACCTGCACTTCTAAGTGTTTGAGTCGAGAGAGGAACTTTGAGACACTGATGATTCCATTGTCCGTGACGTTGTAGCACTGGCTCATAATGAGCGTCTCTATACTGGGGTTCCTTGCGGCTAGGAACGACAGGCCGATGAAAGATATCTGGTGACAGAACAGTACTACAGGTTATAACAGGAGTCTCTTTCGGCTAGAAACGACAGGAGGATGAAAGATAATTTACCTCAATGTCAAACCTCTAAATGGCGTGTCTGAGTAGTCTGTGCACTGCACCTTGCACACTTTTAATGCACACTTTAAAAACACATGTTTCTGGCACACTAAAGACAGCATGATGCAGCTAGAGCTTCCTGGTGGCTGCTTCCTAAACAAGCGTTTTCATGGCAACGAGAGTGAAATTTAATAGTGTTTGTCCATGGTGGTGATATTGAAGCACGCAACAATTAACGTAGCACAACATATTTGTGTGTGTTTTCACACATACATTAATATAACAACTCCGTGTCGTCCCCAAGAGAGATGTTTCGACCGAGCGGCTGCCGTCCGTCGCTGAAGATAGAGCCAACTTCTGTGGAGAGGGTGTCATGTGGATAGCATGACGAGACCATTCATCTCAGTTTTCTAGACCATTCAAATATCTCCTCAGCTGACCTTGTTTGCAGAACTCTCTGTAAGCACCGAGGATTGAGCCCGGGACCCTCTGGATCTGTGGCTAGGAGCTCTGACCATTGAGGGGGTCTAGCAATACTTTCATTTAATAGAGCACAACTAAAGGGCTTGTTGTATCTGTCCTTAAGTGACGTGCGCTTGAAAGGGAACTAAGACACGGCCCTAAGAGTCAGTTTCCTATCGCTTCAACCTTGAAACTGAGTCTTAGAGTGATCCGACCCTAAATCTCTTGTTCTTTCAATCCAACTTACCATGTTATGCTCGGGACAGATTACAAACCTAGTCGGCTAGGATGAGGAGGGGAGTGTTGCGTGATATCTCCCACACTCAGAGGACCGACATTTAAACATTACTAGACCCTGTCTATGAATATGTGCAACTCAGAGTAACAATTTTTATAGTTTGGATTTTGTTTAAGTATATTGAAAACTGGGTCTGAAGGAAGAAATTAAATGAAGAGATTGTTTTTCTGTCTGTATGATGGTAATATAGTGAATATGTTTGCGATATCCCACTAAATGTGACCTATTTTAACATATAATATAATACAAAACTACTGACGGTTGCTAAATGACAGCTGTGACGTAAGAATGGATCAACTCAGACATGTAAGCATGGAGTCATGTGACGACAACAAACCCAGCGTCATCTTCGGCTTCGCACCGCGAGACCACCTCCCTCCAGACTACAAACTGCTCAGGAAATGTAACACCAATAAATAGTTGTTGTATTGTTTGTTTATGCAGCTGTGGGTTATTAGTGAATGGGACCTACACTCACCTGTTGGCACTGACTCAAGTTAAGGTACTGCAGTTCCCTGAAGAAGAAGGCGTGTTTCATGCTGACGTCCGTAATACGGTTACATCCGCAGAGGTCCAGGTACTGCAGACCTGCAGACACAAACAAACACCACATTGTATCAACAAACACTCCACTGTCTCGACAAACACTCCACTGTCTCAATAAACACTCCACTGTCTCAAGCTGGACAAAACACCAGCTCCCTTATAACAACTGACTGGCGCACTGATAGCCAGATCTGACACTGGACCACCCATGGTATTAGCGCCAGGGAGTACATTCTCACTAGGGAGTCGAACCGGAATTGGAACCAGAACTCTAAAATCTTTATTCTGAAGAACTGGAACCGTCTAATATTTTTAGGTCCATAACGGCTCAAAAGGTTCCTAGTTTTACAGAATTGTATGTAATTTTGAAATGTTTTGTTTCCCCCTTGCTCAGTTAGTTCTGAAAGGGCTGATTATATTTTAGTTTGCAACTTTGTTTTCTAAGATGATTATAAAATAGTTACTGAGCCCTTAGCAATACACACTCATGTGGAATGTCACATTGTTATCTATTTTCTCACTCTAATATTTAGGCTAGGTGTTTAGGAAGATGTATTTATCTTTGATGGACAGCAGATAATACCACATTCCTTACAAGATGGAATAATGGAATCATCTCTTTTGGACAAACATTCCAAGCCTCTCGTACTTAGCACTTCCTGAAAGTGAACACTCCAAGCCTCTCGTACTTAGCACTTCCTGGAAGTGAAAAGTGATCATCTGGCGGTTAGTTGGTTGGACAGCGGCAAAAGGAAGATGGAGGCTGGCAAAATGCAAACTTTAAATAAGTAAGTAGCCCAGTGAACGTGTTCCTTGTGTTCAGTGTGGAGGTGATTATTTATGTTTGTTAGTAAGTGGTTTAAGTAATATTATTGATGGGGTGCGGTAAAGAAAACTCAGTTTGGAGGTTTTTTGAATATGAGTTTGACATTAAAACACTAATCGAAATTAGTAAATTGATGTAGACGCTGTGCTAAAGGGATTTTAAGAATTTAAAGAACCGGAACACTATCAAGAACCGAAAAGAGACAGAACCTTTAATAGGCCCTAACCAGAACCAGCCTGGAACCTTTAAAATGTTTGTTAAAGAACAGGAACCGGAACCAGAACCCAGAAAATGGCCGATTCTCACCCCTCAAGTTGGCGAGTGAGTCCTCGCTCCTATCAGCGCCAAGGTACTGATCCTCGCACATCTGAGAGACGACCCTCTTGAGTTTGGCGTCGTTGACGATCTCCCGCTCGGCACGGCTCCTCAGAGAGATCTTGTGCATGGGGTCAGCGAGCGCCTTCCCGTTCCTGATATCCAGTAGCTGCTCCTTCATGAGGTCCTCGGGCAGGGCCTCGTCGTACAGGGGGGGCAGGGGGTCCTCACCGTGGGGCGGAGGCTCTGACCCCATACCCATCCCCGTCAGGCCTGCGTCCGTCACCTGGGGACACAGTTACAACAGTTGTCAGCTGGGGGCATAGTTACAACCGTTGTCACCTGGGGACACAGTTACAACAGTTGTCACCCGGGGATGCAGTTACAACAGTTGTCACCTGGGGACACAGTTACAACAGTTGTCAGAATGCTGTAAACTGAGATAAGAAGCAAATGATGACAATAGCTATAGGGACTGTAATCTTATATTTATATAATTTCAGTCCATCCCTTAGTTCAGTAGTCATCACGTCAGACTGCATCGCCCCATTTGACCACAGCTTGTCTAGCATTGTTTCAACAAGACGTTACTGGTGGGTGAGTGTGTGCTATATGGTGAGGCTAGCAATACTCGCCTTGTCGCAGCTGGTGAGAATCAGTTTACGCAGCAACACCTGATGTCGACATATCGCCTGTATCGATCTGTCTGTGACTGCGTTGAAGCAGAACCCAAGGTCAAATAAGGTGAGGTTAGGGAGACACTCGGCCAGTCGACACACGATACGCTCGTCCAGGTTGAGCGCTGTCAGTCGCAGATGCTCGAGCGTGGTGTTGGTGCGAGAGCACAGTCCATCCTGCAGCCCCTCCCCCGTAACAAGCTCGCACTGCGATAGATCCAGTTCCGTTAACGAGGTCAGTCGATGAAGCTGGGACACTCCGATGTTGCTGATCCCCCGACAGCTCCGCAACTTGAGGACGGACAGACTCTTGAGGTTGTTGCAGACCTCAAGAAGGGAGAGATCCGTTATCCGCGTACACATGCTCAGATCCAGCTCCCTTAGACCTTTCTGTCTCTGTGTGAGGGCCAGGACCCCGGTGTTGTTCAACTGGTCACAGTTCTGGAGGTGCACTACAGTCAAGTGGAGTCCTGGGACCTCCGAGATCCTGGCGAGGGCCAAGTTGTCCATGAGCGTGTGACCGAACTTGAGCTTCCTAAGCTTCCTGGCTTGGTGGACGATGAGCTGCAGGATGTTGTTGAACGTGAGCACAGACTCGGACGCCATGACGCTGCCGAGTCTGGCCGAGTCGTCAGGGTAGAACTTCCTGCAAAGCCCCGAGTGGAACGAGATCTGACAGCCCGTCAACGAGAGGCAGTCCAGGTTAGGAGCGATGGCGACAAACCTGTTGAACAGGGCGTCTGAGAGGTATCGGTTCGAGTCCAGACTGAGTTCCCGTAGTTTCACCAGAGTCTTCCTGAGAACAGCCACGTCCCTCGGAGTCTCCAGGACTCTCCCGGACATGAGTAGCTCCCTGCAGCCGCTCACCTGGAGCAGCTCCAGGTGGTAGCACTTGGACAGGACCTCGAAGAAGGTCCTCTCTGAGACGTCGCAGCACTGTATCGCCAGGGAGAGGAGTTGCGGACAGAATCTGTCCCAGAAGGTGGACAGTTTGTTCCCCAGTTCCAGGTCCTTGAGGACAAGATGCAGGACAGGACGGTGACTGTTTTGGAACACCTTGACGGCCTGCGTCATGTCGTCTTGCAGGATTACCACCTCCTTCCTGTGGAGTTTGAGCTCCCTGGAGGCGTCGTACCACTGTTGGCACACCTGGGCAGCGGATATCCTGTCCGACAGCGGGAGGAACTCCATTATGTAGATTATTATCTGTAAGACACAGAGAATAGTTTCAAAATGGTGGCTATCTTTCTTCTTGCCGGCCGATAAAAGCGCAGTTGGGCCAATTGTTTGTGGATTGTGCGAGTATTGGGGCCATATTCTGGCCGAGAAGGGACGAAGATGGTCCCAGGACATGTGGATTGTCGTGACGAGTCAACGCTAGGGAGGTCGTGTTTTCTTCTAAAACAAACTTTGATACAACTTAACCACACAAAATGTCAAAACATAATAATAAAAATAATGTAAGGAAGAAAGTTTAAGGAACATATAAAATGTTGGCAGCAATGTTTGCGTGCCAGTTGTCGTACATTGCCATTATGTACTAGTACTAACTACGCTGATGTGTCGCTATTCTATTAACATGTTGATGTTGACTGAGCATGGACGAGGCGTGTCAAGGGAAAATATACCCTCCCCCCATTACAATTTCTAAATTCATACTTGTATGCGAGTCCAACACTAGACGAACTTCAATTGTTATGTAATAATATTTGGTGTGTTGGCTGTGAATAATAATGTAACTTGGTAGTGTTTTGTTTAAAATAAAATGTGTTCCTGGCAGTCACACAAAGCGTACTATCCCCAGGTTTTGTTCAAGTGACAACAATGTTTGACTTGAGCATTGTTGGAATAAATACTAATCTACTTGACAAGGCCTAAGCTCTGTGGAATTTATGTGATTTTAACCTTTTAATTCAACAATGGTGCGAGCTAAGAGAGATGTAAACTTAATCTTAAATATGCGAAAAGTAATCGTTGTAAATTAATTAGAGTTCTTATCCAAACACATATCACTTTATTAGAACAAGGTTAATACATTTTTTTAAATACTGACAAAAGATGCATTGGGTATTTCACCCTTATTTTTTTTTTCTGATAAATCGAATTTTGGTTCTTTGTTCTTTCATTTCATCATGATAGTGCAACGTTCAAGGTCATGATCACTTTGGTTAGAGTACCTTCGATTACAAGGTCTTGACAAATACATAATTTTTAAGGAAAAACTAGAGTATTTGTAGAATATAAAGTTGATTCCTCACCTCTATAGGTAATTCGACCAATGATCTTTCTCCCATTGGCGATGACAAGGACTCGTTTGAGACACTCAAAGAACCTGCCATCTCCTCCGTAATTTGAATCCTTTTGTTGAAACTTGAGAGTATGCTTGAGAGCTATCAAAGCAAAATAATCAAAACAAACAGACGAAGTTTGTTAATCAGCTGATTGTTACCTGGGACCGCCGCAGCAGCACTGTCGCCGTGAGCACAGCGAGGCGGCGTTAAGTGACATCATGCGCTCATAGTTCTCTTTCCAGCCGCTAGGTAGCTCGCCGGTTGACCCTCTCTCTAGAGTTGTCGGTCGGGTGGTCTATTGCGCAGGCGCACACTTGCCGAGTGATTTTCTTGGAATATTTTTGCTTCTGCGCGCGTGAATCTCGGGGTGCGTTGTGAACGGACGTGAAGCCTTTATTTTACACATGGGAACGTATTGTTACACGAACGAAGAATCAGTCTTGCAGACGGCCTGTCTCCGTTCGGACGCGCGAAACGAACGAACCGGCCTGTTTCTCTCACACCTTCTAGAAAAACTCCGAGTCAAATGACGTTCAGCCCGCGCACTCCTGTTTGAAAATGGAACGAACTACGACAGTGTACGTTACACTTCAGTCAACGGAATGAATTAACTCCATTTCTGTATGTTATGATACTATTTTCTCTTTCCGTGTCTTCCCAAGATGAATAATCCGTGTGAATAATTCTTCCTGAAATAATGTGACCGCTGTGGAGTGAAACAGTAACATTGTTGTCATTGTTGATATTTGGCGGCCACGCGTTACATTCGTCAGAAATGTCTCGAAGAAAGCAAGCCAAGCCGAGGGCATTCAAACGTGAGTATTTAACCTTTATTTACTTTCACATTCATTGTTGTGTAGAAACATTGTTGTCACGACTAGGATACTATTCGAACAATGTAAAAATAGTCACTAGATATATATTCGTTTTAAATAACTAGGTGGCAGCCGTGTTCGATTGTTATGGCATTATTTAGAATGATCATATTTGTGAAACATATGAATGATAGGTATCTGTTGTAGACATTTGTTTTAATCAAGAATCAAACAAACTATTCTAAGTAGGAGACATCGGAAGTCGCTGCATTTCTGATTAAGAGTTATAAACTGTCGTTAACTCTTTTAAAAGTTAAACGTTCATTATTTTTACTAACGTATGAAATAATGAAAGACACAACATTAGTTTTGTGGCGGGACACCAATCACACAGGGAGAAATAATATAGGTTGTTTGTATCCGCATTTACATGGAGAGAGAGTGGGAAACCATTTAGGGACTAACCACCCCACCGGGATCGAACCATGGTCTCCCAGTCACCGGCAGTCCCGTCCGACACGATAGTGACGCCTTAGACCATGCGGCCGGGTATTTATACACGTTATATTCTGTCCAATAATAATAATAATAATATGGGGCGTATTGTCCGACAGTCTCAGGGCCCCGGAAACGGGTGTACATGTCCCTCAGACATTAACTTTGTGGTCTGGTGACAGTCACATAGCATTGACCGCTACTAGACATGACTTTACGTGTTCATACGTCAAGCGATGTGACAATAACACAACAAAACATGTTGGTGCTTCAAATGTTCGTTCGTAAGGAAATCAACGTCAAGATTCTATGTTGAGTTGTTTGTGAAAACATTGGCGCTCTTATGACTATTAGCAAGTGATCCTCGACAGGCCGACTATAACAGGGTCAGTAATACTATCTTGTCCTCGACAGACCGACTATAACAGGGTCAGTAATACTATCTTGTC
>CABFVZ010003751.1:45885-62301 GCA_902151445.1 Timema monikensis | reverse complement strand
GGGGGGGGGGGGGGGGGGAATTTTGAAGAAAGTTTATTCTTAAAAGCAATTGATACAGTTAATAGGATAAGATTTGTAGATTTGAGAATTTCAGATTTAAAAAAATATAAACCTGTATGTTTTTAAAATTTGATATTTTCAAGGCCTTTTATGATACTCACTAGGGGTCTAATCCAATGGGACAAATTCCAACCACTTAACCCCAATGCATTAGTTTCCCATAAACTGGATGTGATTTAACATAATAATAATAATAATAATAATAATAATAATAATAATAACACTAATAACAATAACACTAATAATAACACTAATAATAACAACACTAATAATAATAATAATAATAATAATAATAACAATAATAACAACAACAATAACAACACTAATAATAATAATAATAATAATAACAACAATGACAATAATAATAACAATACTAATAATAATAAAATAAAAAATAAAATAAAAAATAATAATAAAAAATAAAAATATATTATTTAAATTTTCTATTTTTTTGGCAACTAAAGAATTAATACGAACAAAAGCAGGATTAAAGGTTTGGGATTGTTTTAATTAAAATGAATATTAATATTTCATAAAAAGTGTCAGACACCTTAGCTCAGTCGGTAGCGTGTCTGTATACTGAGCAAAAGGTCCCGGGCTCAAATCCTGGCATGGTCGAAATTTTATCATTGGTGAAGTGTGGGTGTACCCTATCACATTGATAAATTAACGTCTGGGAGACTGGATGTTGTGCCTGTCCTAGTCTTAAGTTATATTATATGACATGTGAAGCTACGACAGGCTTAGCAGGCAGGTAGTGGGAAATATATGGCTCGATCAAGCGGTGAGAACGTCTCATACAACTGATTCAACCTCACTTCACCACAGTGCGCAATTTAAACAGATTTCTCTATTTGTCAACTGCACGAAAGAAAGGAAGAAAATACTACATCAAGTACTAGATTTAACTAATTATAATTTATTGCATAATTTTTAATTTTTACCCAAGGGGGTCTCTTAAATTGCCAGCTTTTTTATGAGCACAAGTTATTTTCAAATAGTAATAATATTATTATTTTATCTGTTAATACATTTTAGTTATTATAAAATATTGGATTTTGTATTGAAAGGAGATCCACCGTCGGTCAAAATTTAAATCAAACTCTTTAATTTTGAAATTTGCTTCCGTGGTCCGATGCTCTAAAAGGCATCCCAGCTGCAATAGATTGAAGATAAGGAGATGGGGCTCGAATCCTGGTCAGGTGTACTGAGGGTGGCTTTTTCTGAATGGATTTCCACCCTCGCAAATGCGAGTACAACTCGAGCAAGTAGTGATCCAATGTGCTAAAAAAAAAGTTTATCAGTGAAAACACAAATAGATATTTTCTTCTTGTGCAGGAGCCAGTAGTGCCAGCGGCCCAATTTGACTGGAACGGGAGTGGTTTGGTGAATCCCCTGGATTGTGAGTATTGCCATGAACCAAGACTAACGGTGGACCATACCACTCATCTCCCTTCACATATCTACCAGCAATTATGTTAAAATCCTAGTCAGATTTTTATTTCCTGTACCATAAACATTTGTATCATTAGTCCGGAATGTTACAAATAAAACCAGTCCGGAAATGAAGATGGGCCAAAGGTTTGACAGTACATCGATTTAGCTAAAAGGGAATGAGAATGTATCAGTGGTCACACAGTTCAAGGTGTCATTCTATTATTAGCTGAATTGCAAGTGACAGGGAGGTCTTGAGCTTTGAATCTCGACCCCCTCCATGCAAATGCAGACACACTTCTTACTAACTTCCTCCCACACATGTGGTCTAAGGCGTCACTCTTGTAAGGGATTTGACTGCCGATGACGAGATCATGGTTTAAATCCTGGTTGGGTGTACTGAAGGTGTTTTTTTCATAAATAATATTCAACTTTCCCTTTATGTAAATGCGGGTACAGTTTATCTAAATCCAACCTTCTTCACCCCTAACACATTAGCGTAGTTATAACATATTGTGTATACAACCCAAATGTGTAGTAAGAATTCGTGACAAAAAACAACTTCCTCCCTGAGTGACCTGCCGGTCTAGAGGTAAGGTGTTAAGACTTCTGAGCTGGTGGTCCGGGGTTCAATCCTCGGTCCTAGCACAGATTTATCTTATTGCCAAACCCTTCCTTCACCTCTGACAAGACTTGTATTAATCACAACTTGTGAATGTGGGGAATGCCAGATCTCCACCGTGGTTCGGATCCCACATTAAACTGTAGGCCCTTCATTTCATCTCACAATCACCCTACCATTACACATTAGTGTAAGTGCGTATAACCCGAACGGGTAGTAATACGCGGTGATGATAGTAATAATAACTTCCTTCCTTATCTCTTAGATCATGCTGTTAATATCCTTTGTGTTAAACATATAAATTAATATATTGTTTGAAATTCTTTGATCAGTGATTAGACATTTTTCTGACAAAAACTACCCTTGCAGTCGGTCACATATTATGACTAATATTGCCTTAATCTCTTTTTCTCCCTCTCTTAACCCCCTATAACACCCCGTCCTTGCTCTGTGGACATCTTTTATAAGCCGCACATTCGAGTCTTCTTCATCTCGACTTGAGTAACTTAACCTCGTCCCAAGCCGGTGCGTGGAACCTCACGCGTGAGTATCTCTCGCTCTGGATGTTGTAGTTTGGGCTGCCATATGTAATCTATTAAAGGACAAGTATGTTTGGAGCTGCCCTGGGCAGATAACATGCCACGCATGCTTCCCGCTCCGCCAACTACAACTATTTATTTATGGAAAAAAAGTGCTAGAAATAACTGGATTTAAAAAACATAAATTTTAATGTAACAATATACAAATTCTTTTAAATAAACCAATGAACATTTAAAAGCAGAGTTAAGAATATCATCTATTAAATTCACACCCACCCATTTTGGTGGCCGCATAGTGTAAGGCATCACTCTCACAAGAGACTAGACCGCCGATGACAGGGAGATTGTGGTTGGAATCTCGGTCATGTGCACAGAGAGTGGTTTTTTCACAATGGTTTACACATACATGCAAATGCAGATACACTTCTTATAAATATAACTTCCTAATCGCTAAAACCATCAACATAGTTAGTAAATAATGCCTACAATCTGAACGGGTAGTAGGGCGCGGTGCTAAATATTATATTATATTATTTATGTTGGGTTTGTAACTTTGTTTTGTTGTCTTACAATAAATTAAGAATCAAATAGCCAAAGCTATTATATTTGTTTTAGAACAGATTTAACTGCATCTAGATATCATATTCTGAAAATTGAAAAATGACACCTGGACACGAGAATTGAACCCGGGACCCTTGGCTTAGTACGCCAATGCTCTAACCACTGAGCTATCCAAAAATCGCCCCGTGTCCAGGGTAATTCTTAACTCATATTTTAAAGCAAATTAAATGATAGACGTTCGGAAATCGTCATCTACACATATGTAATCAATTAAGACCACGAGCTATCAGATAACACAGCCACCTTCGACTACAATAAATTGCGTCTACCAAAATAGGGTATTTTACTTGGCGACCCATTCTTCTATTTAAAATAAATTCTCAGCCCAAAAATTTGCCCATGTCTGGTATTGAGGAAAGAGAAAAATACAGCCATATGAGAGTAATAATTTGATTGTATGTTATGTATGAACTAAAGTGCATCAAGCATGTTATAATAAGTAATTAAACAAATAAATGTGATAGAATGAAGCTCAAATAAAAGTGTAAACACTAACACAGATTTACAAACTCTTAATTATTTCATTGTCACACAGCAGCTTCCTCAGGAAATAAAAGACTCACAGGAATTTGGATTCAGTTGTATCAACCTATATGTTTAATAGGTGTGCGTGTGAGGCTTCAAAAACTTCATCTTTGCTTTTAATATTTGTTCGCCTCAACTTCTATTTGATATTAAAATTATGTGTTGGACAACTACGAAGCTTCACCAAAAAGAACATTTTAAGTTAAACCCACGTTTATGTTTTTTTTCTGCTGATATTTTCATCACAAATTATTGTTCACATAAAATAATTATTTAATAGAATTCATTTATAATATTAAGATTAAATATATTAATTATATTTAAAATATAGCATTTTGATTAGCTATATTTAATACCTAAATTTACAAAGTTATGCAAAGTATTGTATTTTTATCCAATATTAAACATTACTTTTTAAATATTCAAACTTTGCTTCGGCTTAAGGTATATTTAATATCATTTAATTCAACTTCGCTTTGAATTCACAAACATGGACTTCACACACTCCTACATTGCAATATTGACGTGTTTGTATATAAGTGTGTGTTTACTTTTATTTGTGATTTATTTTTCTACAGTTCTATCATGTTGATACATGTTTCGCATGATGTGGCATACTATGTTTTTAAAAGTAGCCCCCCCCCCCCCCCCCCCCCCTCTCCCNCCCCCTTCTATCATGTGCTTCACAAACCCGGCAGGAGAGTTAAGAAACCCCTGAGTGTTCTTGTTATAGATACTGATATTAGTGGATTAGAACTTAACAACCAGGCCCCAGACGAGTAATTTAACAATCGACTGAATGAATGTAATAATGAATGTATTATAAAAAAGAATGTTAACATTTAGTTACTGTTTGTATTTTTATTGGTCCATTAGATTTCCAGTTCCTCTTATGTTTGGCATTTATTCCAAAATTTAGATTGGAGATTCGGATTCGTAAAATAGTTGATTTGACCCAATTTGACACATTATAGAAACACAGTAGAAATCAAGTTTTTGTTTCTTTTGGAAAGTTTTGCATTTAGTCACACTGTATAATTGTCAGTCGGGCTTGACGTAACTGTCTTTGTTTTTCTGGTGCCTTAATTTCCTACCCGCTTTGGTGGTCGTTACTCTCGCAATAAATTGGACCACTAATGACGGGGAGATTGAGGTTTGAATCTCGGTCAGGTGAACCAAATGTGGGGTTTTCCGCTCTCCCTCCATACAAATGAGGTACATTTCCTCTCAATTAAACCTTCCTTATCCCATTGCATCATCATTACACATGCGTCTATAAGCTAAGTGTACTGGATATTCCTCCCATTGTAAACCATGACCTATCCCAAACAACCTTTTCTTCTGTTTATGAACTGGATGGCTCGACTGGTAGGTCATGTGTGTGGAATGCTCAGGTACAGTAAACATTAGAAGCTTCTAGAATGTCACGCATTCTATCTTGTAATTGATCCATAATACCGAATGCTTGCTGTGTTTTGCATCACTTCATTAAATCCATATAAAGGATCCTTCAAACTTACAATACTTCACCGTATTCGAGATTCAGAAATATCGAGTTTTTTTTAACAGCTCCGATACTGTTAATTGGTTTTTCAGCCCCAACATAATTATATTGCATATTTAGCAACCAGACGCTAGACCATTAATTCATCATTTATATTTCTCTTAATGTCCATTTGTTTTTTCCAAGAGTTGAATTAAAGCCAACTCAGTATTTCTCGCATCCTAATCTAACATTTTCTTTCTAATACTTGCATAAAGTTCTTACCATTTGTCCATCCTAGCCCCAACTTCTTTGTTCTCAGAAGCCACATTAGCAGGATTAAAATATTTATGGCCCGTTGGGAAGAGGAATTGAAAATTGAAGGTGAAAGAAAACCAAAAGTTTAGCCAACAGTCCTGGGTCCGATTCCTATATTACCCAAGTCTGTGTTGAATGATCTAAACTGTAAAGCGTCTCACTTGTGTTGGACAGTCCTGCCTGAAACAGAGAGATCGGGGTTAAAATCCCGGTTGAGTCTAATGAGTGTGGGTTTTCCCTGAATGGTTTCCCACTCGTATTTCATGTAAATGCGGGTACACTTACTCCAGTGGCCACATAGTCTAACACGCTACTCCCCGAGCAGACTGGACTGCCGATGACGGGGAAATCAGAGTATGAATCTCAGTCGGGTGTACTGAAGGTTATTTTTTCTAGTCTTCCTTCACACAAATGCGGGTACACTTCCTCTAAGTATAACCTACCTAATCCCTAAAACCATTAGTGTAATTAATACATAAGTGTATAAACTGAACGATTTGTATGTTTAGGTGTAACTTTTCATCATACGTGTGAAGTAGTTTTTATTAGAAGAGGGTGATACAAGTGTTCTCTCTCTCTCTAAAGTTCATCACTGCGCCAATATTTGCGCTAGAGACATAACGGGATTGTATCTGATATTTTCAGTGGCTCTAGAGAAGTCTGCCTCACGGTCCGAGGAGGGTCTCAGGCGAGAGGGTCTCAGCGCGGAGGCTGTCAAGATATTGGACGCACTACCAGACCTCTCCTTTCTGCACGCAACCTTGCTAATGTTCCCCGTGCGCGCGGTTGACACACTCACCGCCTCGGACGGATAAACCGCCAGGGACAAAACTAAATGTTGACCAATATCGTGTCTGGGAAGTCTGATGAGGGTATCCAAGACAGTCTAAGCATCAGAGGGTGTGGATTGAACAATAATCAGGAGATCCCAGGTGTGAGAAACCCAAATAGTGATGTCCAAGAGAACTAAGCTGCATTTCATGTGTGTCCCAGTTGGAAATAACTCACATCCCACATGTTTTTAACTCCGGGATTTTGTAGCTCATTTGTGATAGGACCATTTCAACTCTGGTTCCATTCGTCAATTAAGTGGAATGTGCAGGTTTGTAAACTTAGTGGAGGGTTTATTTTGGGACGAGATAATTATATGGGCTAGGTTGGTACCTCTCTTCACGACCTAATATATGTGTAAAGTATTTTCTAACTTAAGTACAGTATCGATGCAAAGAATAAAAGTTCTATGGTTGTGACCAGCTTCAAAACTTCAACTTGGAAAAAATTACAGCATTGACAATTATGAAATTTTGCCAATAAAGTTACTGACATTTTTAAAATACTCAATTTATGTCCAATTACTGCTGTTTCGAGCTGTTATGTCATCATCATAATCATCGACTGTTTCCAGCCTGTGGCTGGGTCAGTTTTTCCTCTCCTCTCACTTGCACAGTTTGTTTTCTGCTCCTCCCATCTCTACTATCTTATGTACCCCGCGGGGACTCTTTCCCAAATAACTTTACTCCTAATCCTGTTCCTCCTCATGACAGCCAACTTGCTCCTCACATATTTCATTCCCGTGGCCTCCACTTTCAATGTTTGCTACAAATTAATAATTAAATTAAATAACCCGAAATAATTTAATTAACTTAATCAGCTTAGAATGTAATATTACAAACAAATTGTGCAATAAAAATTTTATAAGTAAATTTAGTGCAAAAAGTTATCAAAATAACAACTTTTTTCATGCATAAAACAACTAACCAAAAAGATTCAAACTTTGAGAATACTTAACATGCGTGATTTGGGTTTGCTTCATATTGAAAAAGTGGGTTATGCACATCCCAAACCAATATGTGATCACTTTCATACCGGGGGTTGTAGTATATGTGATCACTTTCATACCGGGGGTTGTAGTATATGTGATCACTTTCATACCGGGGGTTGTAGTATATGTGATCACTTTCATACCGGGGGTTGTAGTATATGTGATCACTTTCATACCGGGGATTGTAGTTTATTTTGTTGACATTTATTAGTTTCCTTGAAGACTGAATAATTAATCTTGACATGAACAATGGTTGTGAACTATATCAACATTATATCAGAGGGAGTGGACTATATTCACAACATCTAACATACAACTTGGGGAAGTTAAGACATTTATTTAAATAACAATGTTATTGTTGGTGACCTGGTGGTCTAGGGGTAAGGTGTCAGACTTCTGTGCTGGGGTCCGGGGTTCAATCCTCGGTCCCGGCATAGATTTATCTGATTACCAAACTCTTCCTTCACCTCTGACAAGACATCTCGTGAATGTGGGGAATGCCAGGCCTCCACCGTGGTTCGGATTCCACGTTAAACTGTAGGTCCTTCATTTCATCTCACAATCACCCTACCATTACACATTAGCATAAGTTCATATAACAGGAACGGGTAGTAAGACTCGGTGCTAATAATAATGTTATTGTTAAAAAGGAAGGAAAATATTTTGACTTGCTGACTAAGAACTTAAGTGTGTGTTTCAATATCTCCAGTGTTAAGTTGCTGAGAGATATACAGTGTGTTCCAATTTATGTGGGAAGTAACTTTACTTTACATCCACTATTGTTTCCAGCCTATGGCCGGCGTCAGGTTTTTATTCAAGCCATATATGTTCCAATACCGCCTGTTATAACTCAATATGCCTTATAATATAACAACAGGCACACCATCCAGTCTCCAGTCCTTAATTTATCAATGTGAAATAGTAAACCCATATTATCATCAATGATAAATTTTCGGCCAAGCCAGGAATCGAACCCGGGACCCATATTTCAGTAGACAGACATGCTAACTGGGGTGTGGGTAATAGACCTCAAAACAACACAAAATTCCTTATGAACATAATTATATTCCATGTCCAGTAGTTCTGAAAAAGAGTGTATTTTATCACAGATTTCTAATCATCACATGAAACACGTGTTATTAGTTGGAGTGGGTCCTTTTAACCGAGCCAAAGAAGGTTGAACTTACCCTCAAATAATATATTTTCCTTCCTTTCTAACCATTATTCCAAACGACTTAACAGTGACACAGATAGACTCATCTTATGTTATGTTTTGAAGACGTTTTATAATATTATCACCCGTCAGGATGATACACAACTTCTATATAAGGGCCTAATGGGCACCTTGAAACTGTTACAAAAAGTGTCTTTATATACAAAGAACAAAGGCTTCAAATTACTTTAACGTTACCAGTAAATCTTATATAAGTGAATTTACATAACGCGAGAGTTTGTCCTTGGCCTTGGAAGTAGACACACTAATATTAAAAAAAATATATTCTATATGTTGTTATAGGAATAATGTAACTTAATAGGGGTGCGTACAGTGAATAATAAAATAGAGTAACTACAATTATTGTTTAGTAAAATAAAAATGATGCGATCCTGCCTGTTGGACGTCCAAATAAGCTACAGTTCTACAATGAGGCATAAGAGCCTAAAGGTAATCTCTCTCTTCTCTCTCTCTCTCTCTATATATATATATATATACACATACACACACACACACAATAGGTCTAGCCAGTTGAGTTACAGCATTTGAACGTGTAAGATGAGTATTTTATGAGCAGAGTGAATATTCACTTTGGAACATTATTTTAAGACCAACTCGTACATGGAGTGCCAACAATTGTTTGTGCGTAGTTTTCCAGAATCACACATGCTATTCAGCATGAATCAACAATATGCTGAATTGATGGAACAAAATATAAGTTTTTACTTTAGGTTGCGTGACTTTTGTATCACCCTGATATTGAGAGATTCATTACTAATTTAGTCATCGACGGTTCTTACAAGCTTCTTGGGTTAGTTTGATAGTGAAAACAAATAACATAATTTAATTTTATGATTTTACCCAAAATAGTTTAATAACATAAATTTTAGTCTTGATTGTGTCCAGCTATTTGGAACATATAAATTGGTCTTGAAGGTCCTTGAGAGAAATTATAGAATGTCTCCACCTGGAACTGATGTAGATGATTTGAAGTGACAGTGATGTCACTTTTAGTATAAGAGGAAAAATATATAACATATGCACTTTAGATTTATTTTTTTCACCATACTATCACGGCCACCCTCTGGTGAATTTTGGTTTACCAGCACATGGTGAGGTCTGGTGATGATCTCAAACCCGAAGATTGCAAGGCTCAGGCATAATTGGCCTTAAAGTTTTAAAAATATGCCAGAAGCAAAAGTTATTACAGCCATGAAAAGGCGTCCTTTTTGAGAGAGTCTTAAAGGGGTAAAAGTATTGTCTCAACAATAGAAGGGGGGAAATTAGGAAATACAAGTGTAGTTCATAGAGAAAGGTATGACCACAGTGAGAACTCCTTGGAGCATGAAAAGAACACGTATTTCAGTTATAGGAGCTGGAATGGAACGCCACAGGTACAAGAAGCATAAAGAAGATGGCTAAAAAAGACTTCAGAGTAGATAGCGGAGTAAAAACCGTGTTAAAAATCCATATGCAATGAAAAGTTCATTCAAAACAGATGCTGTATGATACCCAGTCAGGAATCGTCAGTCATTTCTTCATTAGATTGGTTCACACTTCACAGTCATGCCGCTAGATGGTAGTGTGGGTTCGTCGTCTGTAGAGCTCTCTACAGTAAGAGCACCATCAACGATTGAAATGGCACTTGCCAACAAGGGCGGGCTGTGACTCCCACGATTGCCACTGACTTAACTGGCCACAAGCAGACTGTTGGGTGCTTACAGGAAAGATATTTCTTTCGATACATTTTCACTTTTTTCTCAAAATTACGCCAAAATATTTTGCTTGACATTTTCACTTTTTACTCGAAATTACACCAAAATAATTTGCTTTTGGATGTAAACATATTGATAAATGGATGTATGATTCCATTCAATACCTTCTGGACCAAAAAGTAAAAAAAAAAAGTTTTGCTCAATCGAAAATTGAAATGAAATTGGTAGCCGGGAAAAACTTCATGGATTTGTCATGTTAGTTATTTTTGATTTGGATTAATCTTTAGTAGCTCTAATTAATCATTCATCAATATGTTTTATTATTTTTTATTTCATGATAAGATATCAATAAATTGGTATTAAATTTAAATAGTATGAACCAGTACATTAAACTTAAAACAAAATCGTGTACTATAAGTTAAATAAATATTAACAATTTTATAATAAATATATTACAATGATAGTGAATGTCTTGCTCCTCATACTCAATTTACTTGTTGACTTAAATAAATAGGTTATCATATCAAACAAATCACTACGAAAACATAACAAAACAATTTTCACAAAGCCCTAACAACTAAATCAAATTGATCCGAAAAAGAGGGAATATTTTTCTTGGACGTTCAAACAACAGTGATGGCCAAACTTTATTTATAATTATCGGTAGAGTAGGCCTAGGCTATGAAATAAATTTAAATTATAAAATCATTATCTTGTGCATACTGATCCTTAAAAGAACTAAACAATCAACAGAATATATTAAATAGTTAACTACAATAATAATTTTAAAGAAAAATTTAGAAAATGTGTAAGAATTAGATTTTACTGTTGAATAAAATTTATTTGTTTTGCATTTTAACGCAAAAAGGCTTTAGATAAAAATGTAACGATTTAATGCAATTTTTAAAATACATTATTAATTTGGGATATTATTCATCATCATTGTTCCATATTTCAGGGTCGAAAATATGTGACCTAGTCGCGGTTGTTTTCTATTACCTCCTGAGTTTTGAAGGCGAACGGACAAAAAATATACTAAAGGGAACATTTCCACTTTAGAAAAAAACCCAACCCGGCCGGGAATCAAAACTGATACTCTTGGACTGTCAACCAAATACGCTGACCACCAGACCAAAGAGCTGGTCGGGATATGAACGTGCCAACCTTATTAATGTAAAACAAGCATAGTTTCTTTCGACTCTTAACTATACTAACAATTTTTTTTAAAAATATCACAAATTATTCTTTAAAAATGCTAATGTAATATTACAAATTCATGTATTACATTTAACAATGCAGTTCTGTAAAAACTACTTTTTTATGTTATTGATCAAAAATAATGTAAATGTATTAAATTATTATTATTATTAGCGCCGCGTCTTACTACCCATTCGGGTTATACGCACTTACGCTAATGTGTAATGGTAGGGTGATTGTGAGTAACCACGGTGGAGGCCTGGCATTCCCCACATTCACAAGATGTCTTGTCAGAGGTGAAGGAAGGGTTTGGCAATCAGCTAAATCTGTGCTGGGACCGAGGATTGAACCCTGGCCGCCAGCGCAGAAGTAAATGTATTAAAGATTTTGTAAAGTGTGTATCTTCATCATACACAATACTATACCAAACTATATCATCTACTATCTAGGATTTTTTTTAATAAGTATGTTAATTTTTTAAGGTGATCAATCGCTTACACCTAGCTATAAACAAATGGATCTATCTCCAATAATGTAATGTTCAGTATAATAATTATTTATAAACATATGGTTTATATAATCGAAACTCAAGGCAATGGTAAAATCCTAGTGTAATTATAAGGAGTTCAAAAGTCCAAGAGGTGGCTTAACATAGATTTTTTTTCCTCCAGTATGTATTTATATGAAATACCATTGCCAACGTCTTTTTAATGATCCAAGCTAACATGTGAAAAAAAAATCACTTTACATTGACACGTTTTAGAGATATTCCAATAAACTCACTTTTGTCCCATATACCGCCATGTATATATTCCGTTCACGATAGATTTTTACCTGGATGAAAGTTCTAAAATCATATGTTTAGGTTATGGGTTGCCAACACTTGTAAAAGATAACAGTTTTGTTATAAATGTAAAGATCTTTAATTACCTGTTATATAATATATTTAAAATAACGTAAGCCTAAGTTTTCTCATACTATTTCATTTTTTTAAATAATTTCTTTTGATCTAACTCGAAACAATATTTATAGTTGTTAGGTCAGTCGTCAGTAAAGCAGGCCGCCTAGCAGACGACGCTTCAGGGCCGTACTCTTACTATACATATAAGTCATTCACGAGCTAAATATACTTAAGATGACAGTTCGAAATGTTACTAGAAGTAATCCCTAATATATCACTACGCCAACAGCTGATTTCTACCATTTTGGATGACTGTAATGAAAACAGATGGTAATATATTAATGTGTTAGTTAACCACAGTAGTTTAGGCCAATATTATTTATATATTTATTTGAGGACACAAATAGTTATATTCCCCTTACAAAAAATATTCGCACCACTTTAACAAAAACTTCTAACGAACATAGCTTCAAAATGGCGACCGACGAATTTAAACCATGTGGTTGAACATGACGGTTAACAAGTTTTTTTACAATGATGCAGACACGCAGTTGATGAAAATATTTTATTCAGTTAAATATTTCAAAATACGATAAAATAATCATAAAATCATTTATTGTATGTAAAAAATGACAATTTTCTCTTTTACAAGTAAATACGATGCCTGTATTAAAAAGTATTGATATGTGCACTATATTACACAAAATCAGTAACGTTACAAAACGAAAAATAAGTACTTTTAATTATGTTTAAAATATTGTTTCGAGTTGGACAGAAATAAATTAAATAAAAAAATTAAATAGTATGAGAAAATTTAAGTTTACGTTAATTTAAATGTAATATATAATATGTAATTGAAGATCTTTACATTTATAACAAAACTGTGGTTTTTTACAAGTGTTGGCAACCCAAAACCTAAAAATATGATTTTCGAACTGTCATCCAGGTAAAAACTATTGTGAACGGAATATAGCTTTAAACCATACCTGCTCTTTAGCGCTTTCTATGATTCTTTTTAGAATTATATTATATTGTTAGTTTTATTAATTTTTCTTATATTGGATAAAAGTGGTTACCAGTCCATACTCCATAGTCCATAGATAAAGAAGGACGTGATATTTCATGTTTGTATACACTATTTTGCGTTCATCTCAAAATTGGCTCCCATTATCACGATTCAAATGCTGTAAAGTATTGTGTAGACCTAAATTAATTTTTAACGTTTTTGCAACTGCAAAGAGACAGTTTCGATACTATCCACCATTGTCGTTGGTGAATTGTCAAAATCAAAAGTCGACTGCACTCTCCTTAACTAACTCAGGTAGGTTATAGGTTAGGTGAAGTATTTTCTCTAAATTAATATTTAGAACTAATATTCCGCACTATACTATTCATGCTTAAGACACTGACCGGGAATTTAATGGGATATTTATGTGTTGTATATAATATATTGTATTAAGCGTCCATAATAATTGGCAAGTGCTGAGGCTGTCTTGCAATTTTCACTATCAACAAAACAAATCTGTTAAGGCTAGAATGGATTGTTCTGTGATCTGAATCCTCAATTAGTTGACACTGAGGAGGTAATTCTCTCTTATCTAAGGGCAGGGGCGTCGCGCCGTGGGGTGAGTTGGGGTTTCGCCTCCCCAATGTTGGTTAAGAGCTTGAAAGTTGGGCATTTTGTGAGATTTGAGATCTGGAGTTGGGAAATTCTAGGCTTATTCTGTACCCCACTACTTTCTATTATGAAAGTTCCTAACCACAGACTTGTACAGACAATTTTAAAATTTCCCAGCTGTTGATCCCTACTCTACAAAAAATCCCAACTTAAAAAATCGTCAAACATTTAGGGGATTCCTTGTTTAATAGACTCTAGAAGTCTTAGTTAATCAAGTTGTCTAGTAGTGCCGTTGTCAGTAGGCAGAGACCACGGCCTGTGAGTCTATGCCGAATGCGATATGTAAACGGATCGTAAGAGAACATGAGCTGCCCAGTAGCAAAATTTCACTCAACCAACAATGCTTGAAGTGGCAGCATTGTCAGCCAATGTTTTGTTTATGGTTTAGTGTTTTTAGTTGTGACTGTCATGACTGCTAGACTGTCACAGTTTTATGATTCAAATTATCATCTGTTGTACAGTCAATGCCTTAATTAGGGCTTTATTAAATTTTGAAGGCATAAATGCAGTGAATGTTAGGCAACATTTTATTGTTTTCTCAACGAAAGCTCTGACTAATGAAATGAGGACATTGAGGTTAGTGTTGGTGTTTTACTTGTGAAATACACACTAGTTTTTCTAGATAGTATCAATACCGTACTAGTTTTAATTGAACTCATGTATCTTATTTCATTGTTAATTAAAATAGGCTTTCATGAAAGAAATTTAAATAGGCTTAAAGCAACAATGAAGGAAGAGGAGTAATAAGGCTGTGTTACATTGTTACAACTCTTATAATTTTTCATTTGCTTAAGGAGATTACATTAAACAAAAAAATTAAGTTTTTTTTTTTGCTATTTAACATTTTCAAATTTGGGATACATTTTTAAATTAGTTATTTAATGTTCGATTTGCATGAAATTTTGTATAACCATGTTGTATAGCATTCTGATTTCGAATTTGCCAAAAGTTATTATATAAAATGTTGGAGGAAGCCCCTTCACCCTCACGCGCTAAATTACAATGTTTTGAATAGTTTATTAACGTACCAGTATTAACATTTTAGGGCAACTTCCATGGTGCTATGAAGCAAGACATTGGTAGACAGGCATCAAAATACTGTTGAAATATCGATAAATTTAATTTTTTATTGCTTTATTTTACAGTTGAAAATGTTTTTAATCAAATATGGCCAAATTACTAATTTTTTGATAAAGTGATGAGCGAGTTATAGATCTCCGGGAGCTTACTATATTGCTTCCAAGTGTGTTCTAATAAAGCAGCGGTTTCCAACTTGGGGGTCGCAGCGTGTTTTGGTGTCACAATATAGAGGTTTTAGCTTTATATTTACTTTTTCAAGGATTTTAATGATTATAAGAAGATGCAACATTCTAATAGAAACAAGTTGTTAAAGTGCTAAAAATGACCAAGTTACTGCTTAGATTCCTTTTGGCTGTTCCATTCTGATAGCTTCTTGCTGACTTGTTTACTGTGACAGCCTTGCAATGCTGCTAACATAACAAAACATCATCCCCCAACCTCGGGCTTGTTGATTCTATTTTACTACACATTAGTCGCATATAATCATTATTATAAGCAATTTATAATAATTAAAACAAGCATTAGTGGACTTGTGGGTTTAATGTCACACTCTTTTGGTTTGGTTTGTTGGTGGAAGTGAAGTAAGGATTTTAATTCTGGCCAGGGATAGTTTATCCTAATATCTATCCAAGCAAATAAGTGTACATTTACTCTAAATTTTACCTATCCCACTGGTGTAGCTAACTGTAGATAGTTTGGGCTGGTAGTAATACACAGTGAAAAAACTTAAAAACCAGGATTTGAATGCTTTTAAGTTATCAAAGGGCTACGATGGCTGCAGAGAGACAAGTTGTCATAAAATACAAAATGTTGGAAACCGCTGTAATAAAGTCAGTTAAATTGTTTAATTTAAAATACACGATTTGAACAATATCTGCAAATCTAAATAAATATATTTAAGTTCAATTGAATACTTAGCTCAGATGCAGGTAAACTGAAATAGATAATAATTCAAGTTGCACTGAAAAAGCCTTGTATCTTTAAAAATCCAGTATGAACAAATAAACAATGCTGTGGAGGGGGCTCAAACCATTCCCGAAATTTTATGAACAAATTGGCTTTTTTATGGTTCAAAAAATATAAAAATTAAGATACAAATACAAATTAGGGGGCTGTGTTAACATAAAAAGCACTTCAGTGAGCTTCTAGGGGTGTTTAATATTTAGAAATTTTCCTAGCCTCGGCAATTGTGGCACGTATCCTCCCCC
>CABFVZ010003751.1:9780-37348 GCA_902151445.1 Timema monikensis | reverse complement strand
GGTGAGTATTATCCATCCTGGACCAAGTGGTGAGTCAGCTCATAGGTACAGACTAGAGGTGAGTATTATCCATCCTGGACCAAGTGGTGAGTCAGCTCATAGGTACAGACTAGAGGTCAGTATTATCCATCCTGGACCAAGTGGTGAGTCAGCTCATAGGTACAGACTAGAGGTGAGTATTCTCTAACATGGACCAAGTGGTGAGTCAGCTCGTGGGTACAGACTAGAGGTGAGTATTATCCATCCTGGACCAAGTGGTGAGTCAGCTCATAGGTACAGACTAGAGGTGAGTATTCTCCCGGGAATTATAAAAAAGAAAAAATATTTCAATATGTCAGATGATTGAATCTCAGAGGATTATAGCTAAGGATGGAACCTTTGAACCTTTTAATCCTAGAACCCTTAAATACTTATGCTCCTTGAATGGTCGAATGCTTAAGTCATGAATCCTCAAATCCTTGAATTGTGAATCCTTGTATTCTCAAATCCTTAAAGCTTCCAACCTTTGAATTGATAATCCTTGAATTCTCAAACCCTTAAATTGTGAATCCTTAAATCTTTAAACCCATAAATTGTGAATCCTTAAATCTTTAAACCCATGAATTGTGAATCCTTGAATATTCAAACCTCTGAATTGTGAATCCTTTACTCTTCAAACCTTTGAATTATGAATCCTTTACTCTTCAAACCTTTGAATTGTGAATGATTGAATCTTGAAACCCTTGAATTTTGAAGTCTTGAATTTTCAAACCCTTTAATTATGAATCCCTGAATCTTCAAACCTTTGAATTGTGAATCCTTAAATATTCAAACTCTCAAATTGTGAATCCTTGAATCATCAAACCCTTGAATGGTGAATCCTTGAATCTTCCAACCCTTGAATTGTGAATCCTTTAATCTTCCAACCCTTGAATTGTGAATCCTTGAATAGTGAATCCTTGAACTGTGAATTCTGAAATTCTCAAACCCTTGAATTGTGAATCCTTGAATCTTCAAACTCTCAAATTGTGAATCCTTGAATCATCAAACCCTTGAATTGTGAATCCTTGAATAGTGAATCCTTGAATTGTGAATTCTTTAATTCTCAAACCCACGAATCCTTGATAACCTCAAATCCTAGGAATATTAGAGTTTCAAAGTTTCCAGAAAAGATGGAATCTGAGAAAAATGATCATTTTGAATTAGATTTAGTTTAAATTTTTTAAATTGCTGATTCTTTCCCAACATAATTACAGGACAAACCCAACAACCAGGCCCCAGACCATTAATCCGGCACATAATTGAATATGAATGTTAAGATCTAGTCACTATTTTTATTTTCTCTACATTACTTTACGGAGTAAAATAACACCTCTGGTGTTTACTAAGATTTATAACCCGACACCTTAGCTCAGTCTGTAGGGTCTCTTCTCTATTGAGCCAGGGGTCCTCGGTTTGATCCTCGGTATGGCCGAAAAATTTATCATTGGTGAAGTGTGGGCTTACCCTTTCACATTGATAAATTGATGGCTGGGGACTGGATGTTGTGTCTGTCCTAGTCTTATGTTAGATTATAAGGAGTATGAAGCTACGACAGGTCTAGCTGACGACCTTAGGATCCCTGACGACCTTAGGATCCCTGACGACCTTAGGATCCCTGACGACCTTAGGATCCCTGACGACCTTAAGATCCCTGACGACCTTAGGATCCCTGACGACCTTAGGATCCCTGACGACCTTAGGATCACTGACGACCTTAGGATCCCTGACGACCTTAGGATCCCTGACGACTTTAGGATCGCTGACGACTTTAGGATCGCTGACGGCCTTAGGATCCCTGACGACCTTAGGAACCCTGACGACATTAGTGTCCCTGACGACTTTAGGATCGCTGACGACCTTAGGATCCCTGACGACCTCAGGATCGCTGACGACCTCAGGATCGCTGACGACCTCAGGATCGCTGACGACTTTAGGATCGCTGACGACTTTAGGATCGCTGATGACCTTAGGATCCCTGACGACTTTAGGATCGCTGACGGCCTTAGGATCGCTGACGGCCTTAGGGTCACTGACGACCTTAGGATCCCTGACGACCTTAGGATCCCTGACGACCTTAGGATCCCTGACGACTTTAGGATCGCTGACGACCTTAGGATCCCTGACGACTTTAGGATCGCTGACGACCTTAGGATCCTTGACGACCTTAGGATCGCTGACGACCTTAGGATCCCTGACGACTTTAGGATCCTTTACGACCTTAGGATCCCTGACGACCTTAGGATCGCTGATGACATTAGGATCGCTGAAAGTCAAGCTCCGAGGTCACATATTCACCTTGACCCCGACCAAGCTTCCCACGGCTCACTCTATTAACTCCAATCGCTCGGGTCAACTTGCGTGTGACCTCCATGGAGGGAGGCCGGAGTTTGATCCTCTCTGGCAGGGTGTTGTTCTGGACAGGAGAAGGACTCCATGGTTGGATTGGTTAGGACTATCACTCGCCTTGCTCCATTTAACTATTCAAAATACATTCAACTTGCCCTACTGGACCATTTGTCCAAGAGAACCAGTTGTCCTACTCTATCATTTGTCCTACATATTTTAAATACTCAATAAACTGAGCTCTACATTTGATTAGATTTTATGTTTATTTAAGTTTATGATTATCAGGGGAACAGTTTTCAAATTCAGGGAGAGGGGAATAGAGCCAAAATGAACTTGTGGGGTCCTCACAAATGTTCAGGGGGGCTTGATCAGAAATGTAAGAATAATTGGGTGTCCTCAAGAAGGCAACTATGGCGCCCATCTTGAGTGAGACAGTGGGTAAGGGTGGGGGGAAAAGGGACATTCAGATGGACCATAGTCTGATGTGCAGCGGGTTGATGTTGTTTCAGGGGGAAGTATCGGACTCCCCCGCCCCGGGGCTCACGACCGTAGAGTTCCGCACCTCCGTGCCCATGGTCACATACCTCACCTGCTTCATCGTCAGCGACTTCCAGCGCCTACCCCCCGTCAACATCTCCCAAGGGTTCCCCTTCAGCGTGTACTCGACGCCTGCACAGGTGAACAAGACTGCGTACGCCCTGGAGCTGGGCTCCAAGGTCACCGAGTATTACATCAACTACTTCAACATCCCCTACCCTCTACCCAAACTGGGTGAGTTCCTTTTAAAACACAACTGGGTTTCGGGTTGAACGGGGTAATTTACACGGGACTGTTGGCTTAGAGTGTCTCTCTGCTACTGAGTCATCCTGGGTTGTTTTTTATTTGTGGTAGGTTGGACATTATTCTTAAAACTAGCTGGATTCAAAACATTAATGTTCACATTGATAAACAAAACAAACAACCCCAACAGCAACGACCAACATTCACTTTGGTGGTTGAATGGTCTAAGGTGTCAGGCACTCTCGCAGTATACTGAACTGCCAATGACAGGGAGATTGGGGTTTGAATCACGGTCGGGTGACACATTACATATCAGTGTAATTATTATTACCTCTGTTTACAACTCAAATGGGTAGTAAGAGGCAACGGTAAGAATGATAGTGATGACGTTGTTACCCCCAGATATGATAGCTATTCCCGACTTTGTGTCGGGTGCGATGGAGCACTGGGGCCTCGTCACGTTCAGGGAGACGCTCATGCTGTACGACCCCAACATCAGCTCCACAGCGAACCAACAGCGAGTGGCTCTGGTGGTCGCTCACGAGTTGGCGCACATGTGGTTTGGAAACCTCAGTAAGTCATTCTTGTGGTCTGTACGAGAAAATTTTCATCATCTATGGACAAACAATTCTAGTAATTATTAATTGTTCATTACCATCTACTTTGCATAACAGCGCTGGGCTTGGATCAAGGTTAAAAGTAGGAGGGATAACCATTACACTTAAGTTGGTAGTGCTGGAGAACACTAAGAGACACCCTCGCTTAGGTGGTATATGTCATCACTCTCGCAGTAGACTGGACTGCCAATACGGGGAGTTCAAGTTTCAAATCCCGGTTGGGTCTACTGAGGATGTTTTATCCTAGATAGTTTTACACTCTTCTCCCTCCACGCAAACGCGGGGACACCTCCTTTAGATTCAGCCTTTTCAACCCTAACACATTAGCATAATTAGTACATATGTATAACCCGCCTCGGTGGTGTGGTTGGCTAACGTGCTAGATTTGTGTTGAGCCCGACTGCTGAGGACAGGGAGATCGAGGTTTGAATCTCGGTCGGGTGAACTGGAGTATTTAAAAAAAAATGGTTTCCCACTCTCCTTCCAAGCAAATGCGGGTTCACTTCCCCTAAATTCAACCTTCCCAATTCCTAATCCATTAGCGTAATTAGTACTTAAGAGTATAATTTGAACAGGTAGCAAGTCGCGGTGTTAAAAAACTACTAGACACAAAAATACACAAGGTAATAGAAATAACATAACATTGCCTGGGGAGTGCTCGGATCTAAGAGGGGGTGACGGGCTGACACCAAGCCCCGGGGGCCCCCACAAACTGTGGTAATAAAAACAATGTTAATCTTGTGGCTCTATAGATTGCATTCAATTATTTCTGACAAAATGTTATTTACTTACTAATGGCAAAGTTTTACATTATATTCAGCCCTTAGTTAAAAACAATTGAAAAAAAACCACCTATATTTTAAACAAATTTAATTTATTGGGATAACATTATTTCCTTGGTATATTACCCGGTTGGGTAGTAAGACATGGTGTTAAAATATATATATATATTTTCTTATTTGAATATAATCTTCATCATCAAGATTTTAATTGTTAAATGGATGTCATAACATTGAAAATAAATATTAAGCCTGTGCAAACCTTGAAAATTTTGAATCTAAATTCAAATCTTGCTAAGATTTGGATTCGATTCAAGATTTAGAGTCTTATTATTAGAGAGGTTCGTGGTGGATTCTAAATATCGAATCTAAGTAAATTTCAGATTCGGATTCGATGGGCTTAGTTCAAAATTCAAATCTTTTCATACTTAAGAATAATTTCAACTTTATATGGTCTTATACAGCAAACCATTTAAAAAAAATAGTAATTTATTTCGTTTATAACCTTTCATAAGTTAGTCGTTGTTTAACTTAAGCTTAAGTTAAAATATTTTCAAAGACTCCTAAGAATATGTTATCTGATTTGGATTGGAAACATTTTCTAAATAAAATATTTGATTTTAATTTGATTAGAAGTTTTATTTTTAATATGATATTCACTTCGTATTCGATTAAAAAAAAATCTGGTCATGATATTCAATTCAAAATTGATTCGTGTTGGTTTGCCAAGATTTGGGTTTGACTCAAAATGAAAAATCAGGGATTCGCACAGACTTAATAAATATATTTGTTTAATGTCGGGGTCTCCAACTTTGACAATCCCCAAGTACCTGTTGTTTGTCTGTCTACAGTGACCTTGAAGTGGTGGAACGACCTGTGGCTGAACGAGGGTTTTGCCACCTACATGGAGTACAAAGGAGTGGACAACGCTCATCCCGATTGGCACGTGGTGGGTAACGGGGTTATGTCATCTCTCTCGCGCACACATTATAACAATCAATGTCAAGTTTGAAGATACTTTAGAGAACCAAAAGGTGATGGGCATCGGGAAAACATTTAGGAAAACCCACCCTAAGTACATCTGACTGTGGTCGAACCAATATCCCTCCATCATCGCAAGTCACGTGTCCTGCAAGCCAAAGTATATTCCAAATTGATACAGTAACATGATGTCATAGGACGACTGCCGCTTTATGAGGACATTCCGAGACAACGGACGTACCGTTTCCGACAACCGGTCCATGCGCCGGAGTTAATCTGGGTCAACTGTGTCCGGTACTTCATCAAGCGGAATGGGAATAGGTTATTCTTATTGCGATCAAACTGTTAGTTTTTGTCATGTTAACTTAGTTAGATCTTGTGTGTGCCTCCTCCTGTTTGAATAGGCAACCGGTCATAACCATATATTCAATATTGAAAAAAGCTAGTCAAATTACATTTCATTTTAAAAGTCAAAACAGATGTAGATAATAGAGATGTTAGTACTATCTAACGAGTGCAGTAGTCTGGAGACGGGATTGAATGTGCGATATGTGCCGTGTTGCCAGATGGACAGTTTTCTAGTGGACGAGCTCCATCCGGTGATGGTGCTAGATGCGGTCCTGAGTTCGCACCCCATTGTCCAGAGTGTAGGACACCCAGACGAGATCACCGAACTCTTCGACACCATCTCTTACAACAAGGTCAGTCGTTCAACACCACTCTATTCCTATCACTCATAGGACTTACAGCTACTACAAGTAACCAGTGGTGTAGCTAGAAACATTGACGAGGGTGTGAGAACGTGATTATAGGTCTATATTTGAACCCTAATTAAAATTTTTGGTATAAAAATTTTAAAATTATTAGGAAATATATTCTCATAATCTTTGAATAGTTTTTCCAAAATAAATCCAAGTCTGACAAAAACACGTATTATTTGTAGATGTTGTCGAAGCCACTGGAGAGTATATAGAGTACAGTAATATTGTTTATTTAGAATCTATCTATTTACCAGAGGACACCAACATTTATTTACTAGTGTTTAAACTGTGGGAATTGGGTGGTGGTGACATCTTGTAGGGAAAGTTTGGAACTATTTCAAGCTTTGTTCTAGAGTTGAGTTGAACCCACCACTATTTTACAAATCAGAATCTCCAATTTACCATCAAATCCCGAATCTTGAAATCCGGATTTTGGAAAAATGACAAGAAAAACCAGAAATCTAATGGAACAATATAAAATACAAATAGTAACTAAATGTTAACATTCTTTCTTATAATACATTCATTATAACATTCATACTTTCAGTTAAGTGTAAAATTACTGGTCTGGGGTCTGGTTGTTGGTTCATCATATGATTATGTTGGTTTTGAACCACCAATAAGCAGGATTAGAGCTATAAAATAAATTTCGCTTAAAAATTTAAAAAAACCACCTTTTTAAAGTATTTGAATCTCAAATATCCTTAAGAAATAATAATAATAATATTTAGCACCACGTCTTACTACCCGTTCGGGTTATACGCTTTAAGTACTAATTACGCTAATGAATTAAGAATTTAGAATGTTGAATTAGAGGAAGTGAACCCGCATTTGCGTGGAACGAGAGTGGAAAACCATTTAGGAAAAACCACCCCAAGTTCTACCCGACCGAGATTCGAACCTCGATCTCCCCGTCCTCAGCAGTCGAGCACAACACGACAAGCGCGTTAGCCAACTACGCCACCGAGGCAAGTAATCCTTAAGGATTTAGGGTCCCATCCTTAATTCTGAATAAATGATATTATACCCAACATAAAAGGTGGGCAACGGTGCTAACACCCACCGACCCCTTTTGGGGCGTTTATCAGATGACTCGTGTCCTTGTCCGAATGTATTTAACTGGCGACTCATGTCTGTTACAGGCCGCGTCTATAATCCGCATGTTGGAGGACTTCATGGGTGCGGACAAGTTCCGTGAGGGGGTGAGTCGGTTCCTGAACAAGTTCAAGTTCTCTAACGCTCTCACCCAGGACCTTTACGACGAGCTAGAGTCATCAGGGCCAGAGGCCTTGGACATCACACGTGTCATGGACACGTGGACCAGACAGATGGGGTTCCCCGTGGTCACCGTGACCCCCCAGAGAGGCGGGGTCAGGGAGCTGAGGCAAAGCAGGTTCCTGGCTGACCCTGCTGCTTTGGGGGACCAACAGGAGGGCGGGTGAGTTGATACCAGAGTCTCGCTACCCTTTCAGGTCATACGCATTTCACTGTTAGTGATCAAGAAGGTTGCATTCACAGGTAGTGTATCTATATTTGCATAAACAAAGAGCAAACACAATTTATGTAAAAAACCTTCACTACAATCAACCGAGATTCGAACCGCGACTTCCCTGTCATCGACAGTCTAGTATACTGGGAGAGTAATGCCCGTTTCTCCTGGTGACAGCTAACTTTCTCTCCTTGTCTCTCTTACATTCTCTGTCCATGTTTCTGCTGCATGTGTGACTATGGGTACAAAGTACAACACTTCCTTACACTTCCTTACTCTCAAGGGCTTTTTTTACACACCTATAGAATAACTCTCCCTGCTGTCCTCTCCTCAACTGTTGCGTCACTATCAAAGCTGTGTTTGTTCTGCGTGATTGCAGCTACCTCTGGGATATCCCTGTGACTTACACCACGGCTAGTAGCGACAAGGTTCATAGAGCCTGGCTCAAGAGCGACATGGACAGTTGTGAGTATTCACAGTTTAACATGATAGTTACAATTTAATTAATACTTTACCCATTCGGGTTGTATACATACTTACTAATTACTCTAATGTGTTAGAGAATGAGTAAGGTTGAACTTAGAGGAAATGTACCTTCATTGGTGTGGACAAAGTGTGGAAAATCATGGGGAGGGCACTCGGTACAACCGACTGCTGGGATTTGAACCTTTATCTCCTCGTTGTCGTTAGTCCAATCTATCGTGAAAGTGACGCCTTGGTCCATGTGACCATATTATATACATTTGGTTTAGAAGTGTAATGTTTAGTATTTTGTAACAATAATAAGAGTCTTGCTATGAAGATTGTCGTCAGCCTGTCGTTAGGACTCTTTACTGACTGATGTGTTTGCTCCTGTCAGTGAAAGTGGAAGTGTCGGAGTCCGAGTCCTGGGTGAAGTTTAACCACCACCAGATAGGATACTACCGAGTTAACTACGGGTCTGAAGACTGGCGGTCGCTCACGGGCGCTCTTCTCAACAACACTTTGGTTAGCTGCATCTTTATATATATAGGATGATTGAATTTAGAGGAAGTGAACCCGCATTTGAGTGGAGGAAGAGTGGAAAATCATTTAGGAAAACCACCCCCTAGTTCAACCTACCGAGATTCAAACCTTGGTCTCCCCATTCTCAGCAGTCTAGCTCAACACGAAACTAGTACGTTAGCTAACTACGCCACCGAGGTGGGTTTTTTATATAAATAAATATATAAATTTATAAGAATATTTTAATTAAAATAAAATGTGAATATGGTCCCATGATTTACCTAAAATGTAGCGATGAAATTGTTGATTATCTTTTATTCCTCCCATAAGTTTATATTTAAAAGGTACAATCGTTTGAAAGTTTGACTTTTGAATTTAAATTTTTAATTAAATCAACAATCTTTTAAACTATTAAGATTAATATATTTGAATCGAATACTAATCTCGGATAGTTAAAGTTTCAGACTATAGATTGATTGGAACAAACACAATATGGTGCAAAAGAGAACACAGTCTACACTTTACACTGCTGCCACTGGACAAAGAATTGTACCTTCTTCCAATTTTAATAAAATTATTTCATAAAGCAAAAAGAGGTTATCCTTATATATAGACAGTATAAAAACACTGTACAATAATGTAAAGTAAGCGATAGTGAAGAAAGCCAACCTGAATGGATAGTTAGGATAGGTCTGGATAGAAAGACACACTTCTCTCTACATTTCCAAGCCATTAGGCGGTAATTCAAACTCTTGTATTTTAAATAGGCCTGTTTGCCTTTGACTGGCTTAGTAGTTATATAAAACACACATTTCTTTACCAATGGTCTTTGTTGGAGGGAAATATTTTGTCTGGACTGGTAACTTTCATCTGTTATGGGAATATTAAGGAGAAAGGTAAAATAGTGCATTTGGTAGTATTTTTCTGGCAATTTCAGCCAAAGAACAAGGTTAATAAAGTAAACATGTAATAACACGAAGAATTTGCCTGTGGCAGTGAAAGCTTGTCTTGGAAAATGTGTTTTAGTGTTTTATATAAACAATTTCTACTTCTTCATAATTTAAGTCATTATATAGCGATATTTATAGACGTGTCACCGAGGGAGAAGCAGGAAGGGACGAGGTTGTTCCCGACGACCTGGTAACTTTGAGTGATGATGATAGTATAGACTTATATTAATAACAATAATACATCTCAACAAAAAAAAAGTTTTTTATTATTTAGAAGTTTCTTTCCCAGGAAAATCTTACTGTAGTTTAATTTTTATTAAAGTTTATAATGTGTTCCATGGTCAAGCAAATATGAACCTTATCCGGTATTGAATATTTTCAATGCGGGTGACAATGGATTGCTGTGCTAGACAAATTGAACTCTTACCGGACAATAACCTGTTTTTTTATTTCAGTCGCTGGAGACCCCCGACAGAGCGCACCTACTTGACGACGCTTTCAAGTTGGCAGATTCCGGTCTCCTGGATTACAAGATTGCTCTTAACCTAACTGGCTACTTGGGCAACGAGACAGAGTACATCCCCTGGAGCGTGGCGGCCACCAACTTTGGTTTCCTCCGGAAAATGCTCAGTGGCACCATCACCTACCCCAAACTCAGGGTGTGGACCTTACTCCCTGGTTTTTAAATCAACCCTGAGTGACTTTCAGTGGAGTGTTGAAAATATCTTTAAGGAAAACCCCTTTTTCCTTTTTGGGGGAATTTGTAATATATATCTGGAACAAACACAACATGGCTTTTACAATGTAAGTTCATACTTTACACTGCTACCCCTGGACAAGAAAGTGTTCTTCTTTTCATTGTAGAAGCCATATTGTGTTAGTATTTTTTTAAATGTTTTTGATCCACTGTTCCTGTAATGTCTTCCAGACATATATTACAAATCTTCTCCAATAAAGATATTACCAAGAATATTAAACTCTATCTCCTGATTCCCTAAATTGGCGATCACAAAATGGTAGACCGTAGTCTGCTTTCGGGCCACAGAAACTTTTTTAATGACCTTGACTAGATAGCGATAAACAGAAGAAATGTCTATTTCGGTGATGAGCGGGTGGTAGACATGGAAGGCCAGCAATAATAAATAAGTAGGACATTAAAAGGAAAGCAAATCATGTTTTTAATTAGTATAGGCCTATGGAGCTTGAACTTGAGTCACTGTTAAGTTTTGCCGAACCGCGGAAGTATGTCAAGTTTTTAAAACGGACCTCCATCAAAAATAATTGTGGACCCATGCCCTAAATAGTTACTGATATCAACCCTTGTTTCTTTCCATTATATTTTTTTAGCACCTTGTCTCACTAGCTGCTTGGAAACAAAGTGGAAATTAGTTTTAGAAAAAAAAAAAAAAACCACCCTCATTATACCCCATCGATACTCAAACGTCAATCTTCCGGTCGTCAGCAGTCTGGTCTAACACGAGCGCAATGCCTTAGACCATTCTGCCACTGAAGTGGGTGGTATCGGCTATTGAAAGAACTAATATTAGTATAATGATTTTAATACCTTTATCTTAGCTCTTAAATCACAGTAAGTGAAAGTTTTGGGGCATTGAAACGAAACTGCACATTTAGAACTGGGTATTGTTTTAAATTGTGGCCGCTATTAGTTATTTTTCTGTTTCACTTTAGTGTCCGCAAATTGTAAATGTGCTCAACACGACCAAGTCAAACTTGATCTGTTTATAAGTTCTTACTTTTTACAACCACAGTACGATACATCGTATAAATAAATAACACATTTTTAATGAGAGGTTGGGTGTGTGGAAAAAAGATTGAAATTGTATATTTGCAAGACTAGAAATCGAGAATTGATCAATTTAGGTTAAAATTTAATAATTTAAATCAATAATATTTATTTTGAGAAAAAGAGGAATTGTCACATCTTTAGTATTTAAATGAATAAATATGAATTAATTGAATTGCATTTTATGGTAAAAACTTAGCATCATCATAGAAAAAATGTTTACAAACAAATTATGCGATAAAACATTTCATAAATGATATTATTATTTAAGTTATATAAATAACCATAACAGTGATACTTTTTACATCAAGTTGTTTAAACTGTAATCTTGTATATAAGGTTTTAGATTGAAACAAGAAGCTGTAGCTCTCATTAAATAACTCACATATATATTCTTGTTTTAGAAATATGTTAGAAACCTGGGAGAAGGTTTACCAACAAGTGAGCTGTAGCTCTCATTAAATAACTCACATATATATTCTTGTTTTAGAAATATGTTAGAAACCTGGTGGAGAAGGCTTACCAACAAGTGAGCTGGGACATTGATCCGAAGGGCAGTAACGCAAACAAGTGAGTATCAACAGTCAAGTTAATTTTACAACGGTATTAAAGAAACCTTTGAATCCTAACATGTATTCGAGATTTGAAGAAAAAACCCAACCTGATTTAGCCCAACTATGATGTCATGTTCGTCTACTAAAAATGTATTTCTGAAAACTGTTCTCGTAATATATGCACTGCCAAATCATTTTCTCTTAAAAAATTTGAGGTTACTACAGAGGTTTATTTTGTAACATGTTGGAACAGTATCAGCAGGAATGAATAATATAGTCTAATAATTAACTCAAGGTCAAAACAAAGAGAGAGAGAGAGAGAGAATATTTATATGCTTCATTGTAACTGAACTGGTATTTCAGTAGGCCAGTTAAGAAATAATATCTACCTTACCTAGCATTCCCACCTTAACACAAACATTATTAATCAGCAAATGCTTATCATACCGTGTCCTGCTTCTTGACCCAGACACAATGTACCACATTAGCGCCTGTGTGACTATTGCTTGACCCAGTACCACATTAGCGCCTGTGTGACTATTGCTTGACCCAGTACCACATTAGCGCCTGTGTGACTATTGCTTGACCCAGTACCACATTAGCGCCTGTGTGACTATTGCTTGACCCAGTACCACATTAGCGCCTGTGTGACTATTGCTTGACCCAGTACCACATTAGCGCCTGTGTGACTATTGCTTGACCCAGTACCACATTAGCGCCTGTGTGACTATTGCTTGACCCAGTACCACATTAGCGCCTGTGTGACTATTGCTTGACCCAGTACCACATTAGCGCCTGTGTGACTATTGCTTGACCCAGTACCACATTAGCGCCTGTGTGACTATTGCTTGACCCAGTACCACATTAGCGCCTGTGTGACTATTGCTTGACCCAGTACCACATTAGCGCCTGTGTGACTATTGCTTGACCCAGTACCACATTAGCGCCTTTGTGACTGTTCGTTTGCCCAGGTTGTTGGGAGTGAAGATCTTATCTCTGGCATGCGAGTACGGACTGCCCGAGTGTCTCCAAGAAGTGAGTCGTAGATTCTCGTCCTGGGTATCTAACCCTGATCGCAAGCCGCCACCCGACCTCAGGACCATCATCTACCACTACGGTACAACACAGCCCTTCTCGGGGCTGGGCCGATATCAATTATAAACCTGTGCAACTCTCAACACGGATATGAGTCTTGCTAGAATCCGTTGTTGTTTTGAATTTTAATATTAATATATAGTTTTATAATCCTACTTTACGACGTCATATATCTCTCATTCTGTTCGTCATATCATGGTGCATTTTCACGGTCTGAGGTGTGGAAAGACTTACAAGCCAACATTTTTATGAGATTTTTGCACTTTTTTAGAATCAAAATGTATCGAGTTTAATTAAAAATATCATATATAAAAATTTCTGGAGTCAAACTGACTTACAGATGAATATTTTTGTTATTTCTAGTGTTAAGTAAAGATAATTTTTTTAAATCTCTGTCAAATTTTAATTAAATTCTAAATGTCAAGTGTAGTATACCTGATGTTTTGCTGCGACAGTGTCGTCTGCTTCCTAGGTATGTTCTCCACGGGTGGGGAGGACATCTGGGACAAGATGTGGCAGATGTACATGAACGAGACAGATGCTCAGGAGCGGACCAAGTTGCTGTATGGACTGGCGTCTGTACCAGAACCGTGGCTGCTGCACCGGTGAGGATAGTAGTGTTGTGCGCCGTGGCTTGTATTGTACCTTAATTGCTGATCACACGTGGCTTGTATTGTACCTTAATGCTGATCACACATGGCTTGTATTGTACCTTAATGCTGATCACACGTGGCTTGTACTGTACCTTAATGCTGATCACACGTGGCTGTGGCTTGTGTGGAGTTGTGACAGTTTTCCTCTTGTTAGTTGTTTTGTTCCTCTTGCAGTTACATCGAGTACGCCAAGGATGAGTCGAATGTGCGGTCCCAGGATTTCTTCACGGTCTTGCATTTCATCGCCAGCAATCCAGTGGGGAACCCCATAGTCTGGGACTTCATCAGGTGCAAAAGAATAAATTAACCTTTCCGGGTAAACTCTCTTCTATATCAAGGTCATGACCAAGCTTACTTCGCCTGGAGAGAGGATTGAAAACGATATCCCCCCATATCTCACTTCCCAAGACGGTCGGACACACCTTATTAGTTTTGTTACTTTTCTACTTAAATTTATATTAACTACAATAATAATAATAATAATTCAGTTGGACTTCCATATATCAAAGTCGATGGTTATATAAAAAAAATCGATACATAGAAACCTCGATGTATAGGAACGATCTATTTTTACATGTGATGTTGTGTAGTCTCTTGTGTTTAGAAACCTCGATATATAGGAACGATCTATTTTTACATGTGATGTTGTGTAGTCTCTTGTGTTTAGAAACCTCGATATATAGGAACGATCTATTTTTACATGTGATGTTGTGTAGTCTCTTGTGTTTAGAAACCTTGATGTATAGGAACGATCTATTTTTACATGTGATATTGTGTAGTCTCTTGTGTTTAGAAATACCTCCTCATCAATGCACTCGTTAAAAGGGAAAATGAATGACATTATGTACAAATTATGTTCATAAAGTTAATCAAAAACAAACAAGGAATAATGTGTTTTAACACACCTTAAAAAAACAATATCGAGCATAAACCTTTGTATAGAAATACTGAAACAAACTGAACTACTTGACTTATAGAGGAGGGAGGAGTGTAAATACAATATCACCTCACTGGGTGACCCAACGACCTTAACCAATCATTTCTTTCATCCTTTTTTAACATCTCCATTCTATTTTTTCTAACTTGTTTTTATTATACCATCGTTATTACATTTGTCTTGAAAAAAAATTTGATCTATAGATTTTTTTTGAGATCTAGACATAATTTTTCTATGTAATATAAAGAGGATTCACCGAAACTTTGATGCATAGAGAATTTTGACACACACAAGTTTGATATATGGAGGTCCCACTGTAATATAGTAAAATGTTATCAATGTTGATTTTTCTAAAAGGTCGTTCTTATGAAAACTGGACTTACAAAGTTTACTGCGATTGATAGTTCACCCTCTTGTGGTCAAAACTTCACAACTGACATGTAAAGATACTAAAGTAATATTTTGGGCGAGTTTTAACCAAATAAAACATAGTTCCACTTGTGTTATGAGTCAATGTTTAATTTCTCTCGTTTCTCAGGTCTGAATGGGAATATTTGACCGGCAGATTCACCCTGAACAACCGATACCTCGGTCGAACCATCCCTCATGTGTGCAGCTCATTTGCTAACAGGTTCAAACTTCAGGAGGTGAGGCATCGACTCATTAAAATAATATACATTATTAGTGTGCGTGTGGACATTTTCCACATTGGCTTGAGTTTCTACTACAAACATATTTCAAGTGAAATTTCTATATTTTTAGAAATGTGTAGAATCTCTTATTTTACGAATTTGAATCTTGAATCCCAATTTTTTATTTTATCTTTGTATCAGAATTTTGGAAAAATTACGAACATAGTAGGAATATATAATAATAATAATAATAATAATAATAATATTTAGCACTGCGTCTTACTACCCGTTCGGGTTATACGCTTTAAGTACTAATTACGTTAATGGATTAGGAATTGTGAAGGTTGAATTAGAGGAAGTGAACCCGCATTTGCGTGGAGGGAGAATGGAAAACCATTTAGGAAAAACCACCCCCAGTTCACCCGACCGAGATTCGAACCTCGATCTCTCCGTCCTCGGCAGTCGAGCTCAACTCTCACAAAATGATATAAATAGTGACCAAATGTTAACATATTTTGATAAAATGCACTCACCGTAACATTCAGTTAAGTGTTAAATCACTGCTCTGGGGTCTGGTTTTAGTTTTTTACTGTAGTTATGTTGGGGCTTGGCCACCAATCAGCAACATTAGAGCTTTAAAACATATTCCATTATTATATTTTTAAATTTGCTTTTATCAAATCTCAAATTTGAGACTGTCACAAAAACTGGAATATCCTTAAGAATTCAAAGCTCCATAGGGCCCACCCCTGGTATTTAATAGTTCGTACTACCACACACAAATATAGAAGTTGGGATCCAGGGTTTGACTTTCATGTGGTCATTTTTCAAAAATGATTTTTATACTAAACACTTAAAGAAATTAAAAAAAACTATCCTAAGAAGTCACTTTCTCAGTAGACTGGAATACTGATAATGGGAATATCGAGGTTCAAATCCTGGTTGAGTGTGCCTGAGGTTGGTTTTCTACACTGAACCCGCATTTGCGTGGAGGGAGAATGGAAAACCATTTAGGAAAAACCACCCCCAGTTCACCCGACCGAGATTCGAACCTCGATCTCTCCGTCCTCGGCAGTCGAGCTCAACTCTCACAAAATGATATAAATAGTGACCAAATGTTAACATATTTTGATAAAATGCACTCACCGTAACATTCAGTTAAGTGTTAAATCACTGCTCTGGGGTCTGGTTTTAGTTTTTTACTGTAGTTATGTTGGGGCTTGGCCACCAATCAGCAACATTAGAGCTTTAAAACATATTCCATTATTATATTTTTAAATTTGCTTTTATCAAATCTCAAATTTGAGACTGTCACAAAAACTGGAATATCCTTAAGAATTCAAAGCTCCATAGGGCCCACCCCTGGTATTTAATAGTTCGTACTACCACACACAAATATAGAAGTTGGGATCCAGGGTTTGACTTTCATGTGGTCATTTTTCAAAAATGATTTTTATACTAAACACTTAAAGAAATTAAAAAAAACTATCCTAAGAAGTCACTTTCTCAGTAGACTGGAATACTGATAATGGGAATATCGAGGTTCAAATCCTGGTTGAGTGTGCCTGAGGTTGGTTTTCTACACACTCTTTCCCTAACTCATTAGCATAATTAATACACATGTGTACAACCTAAACAGATAGTGAGACGCGATGTTAAACAAAAACAACTCAAAAAGAGACCAGACGCAAGCAGCTCAGAACATGACAGAAGTGTGTATAGCCCTCCCTCGACACTATTTCCCCAGCTCTAAGTCCCCCCGAATGTTGTCGCAAAGAGACCAGACGCAAGCAGCTCAGAACATGACAGAAGTATGTATAGCCCTCCCTCGACACTATTTCCCCGGCTCTAAGTCCCCCCGAATGTTGTCGCAAAGAGACCAGACGCAAGCAGCTTAGAACATGACAGAAGTGTGTGTAGCCCTCCCTCGACACTATTTCCCCGGCTCTAAGTCCCCCCGAATGTTGTTGCAGATGGAGACGTTCTTCTCGCTGTACCCAGAAGCCGGGGCAGGGACCACAGCTCGTAAACAGGCCCTGGAGAAAGTGGCCAACAACATCAAGTGGCTCGAGCAACACAGGACAACCATCGACACTTGGCTCACAGACGCCACACAAGGATTAGTGTGAAGTTGACACTATCTACACACACGATGGTGTGAAGTTCACATGTTGAGATGGAAATAAACCAACAGCTTGTGTGCTGGATATTAACGTCGTCAGTTCTGATTGGGCTGTCTTACATTTAGCTCTTAAAAGTAAAACATGTTGTCACATTTTTATAAAAGGAATAAGGTACAGGAAACAACATTTTACAAACACATCAACAGGAAGTAGATTTTCTTCGACGAGTAGGGTTGGAGAGAGACTTACTGAAAGAAATAGTTTTACTTTTATTTATGAAAATTGTAACCATACAAACATTTGTATACAATAAAATGTATAATTATTTATATTTTTAACTTAATCATAAACATAGAGATTCGTTAAATAAAGGTAATGTTTGAAATGAATTATTATTATTTTCAAATGCAATTTAAATCACATTTCTGTTCCCCCCAAGTCTTATAACAAATATTCTTGGTGTTAACAGCAACTTAGATTAATGAAGTGTAATGAGGGTAATTATAATTAGCAGTTTCATGGATTAGTTCATTACATTTAGGGGTGTGCAAAGATAATATTTAAGCTTTGACTTTGAAACTCTCCTGATTCGAAATTAAGAAGCTCCAACAAGAAAAATGTTAAAGTAAACATTCATGTTTAATTTTTGTTATTTACGCAACATATTAATGTTCACACTACACAAATCTATGATAGTAACTTAATTTATCAGCTTGGGACAAAAATAGTTTAAAAAGTATACTTTACACATCCCTAATTATATTAGTTAGTTTTAGTGCAATTTTCACTAAATGAATGAATGTAAACTGCTACACACAGTTAAAATAGTGTTTAAAAAACACAATTTACTTAGAACCAAATTCAATCAAGGGAGTCAAACCCAATACCTTTTGCTTTGTGTGCCAATGATTCACCAGCTGAGCCATTGTGACTTGTCTCTTATTCAAGGGAACAGTAGTACTGTACCACTCGTCTGAATATACTAGAAATGGCTCAAATCTCTAAATATCATCTGAATGTTTGAAACAATTATGAACGTAAAGAATAATAGCAACATTTTCATTTTAGCATCCTGTATATGTACTAGGTAATTATACTGTGTTAAGGATTAGGAAGGTTTGGATTTAGAGAAAGTGAACCCACATTTGTATAGAGGGAGGGTGGAAAACTATTTAGAAAAAATCCCTCAGTACATCAGTGATTGAACCCCGATCTCTCCATCATTGACAGTTTTTGACTAACATGAGATTGACGATTTGACTCATGCGGCCACTGAAGCATGTTCTTGTGTTTTATTAATGGCTTGGTTGTTAATTATGTTGGGCTGAACTACCATTCTATTAGATTTTAATAAATTTTAGTTGGAAATTTGAAGAGTATGGTATATTTATTTTTCTAATATAAAATATCAAGGATTCTGAGATTCAATCCCAGAAATTTAATGTTTACTTAGGATTTAATATATAAATAAATTTAAATATTTAAACTGACAAAAGCTCGATATTGATTGTTTTACGAGTTGTTTAGAGCCTTCCTTCTATCTGAGGCAGGTGTCAATCTCCTGAAATACGATACATCTTTATTTACTATAAGGACTAGTTTGACCATCTACTTCTTTTAGAAATCCTAAGTTACATAATCCTTGATATAATTTATAGCCTAGTTATTAAAAACTACATCAGAGTCAAGATTACCTGACCTAAACTGGACGACGGATGGTCGGATGTCGGATAGTACGGTCACTCAGAGGGAAGTGCACCATAGATATGGAATAAGGATGAGTAATTGCTCCATAGTTAAAATATGCAATACAATACAATATTAATAAACAAAGGATCTTAAATCAATTAAATGCAACTTTTATTATATACTCGAGACAAAAGTCACCATTTGAAACATGTATTATATTTGTAAGAAGGTACAGGAAAGGTGGATAGAAACATATAAAAGGGACAAACATAATATGGCTTTTACAATTAAAAGAACAACACAGTTCATACTTTACACTGCTGCCACTGGACAAAGAGGTAATGGTTGACTCTTGAAGAAAATCAATCGTTACCACCCAATCCCCTGACCTAGGTTTCATTCTATCGGAACTCATCTGGGAGGAGTGTGCAATGCAACTTCCTATAAAAGAGAAAACCAAAAAACAAAAGGGGAGAAAAAGGAAAATGGTAAAGAATGATAGGACACAGATAGGAACATGTATAAGGTATAACAATAAAGGACAAACACAGGAAAATAATAAAATAAAATATAATACAATTACCTCATAAAGTTATATCATTTGAAACATGTGAGATTGAAGTTAGTTTCCCAGCTTAGGTTCACTTCCTTGCTGCAAGGTCGCACGTTTATAGATGTCGGGACTTTAATGTATTAATAATACCAGTAATCAAAACTTTATTATAAAATAAGTATATTTATTTAACACATAGATTAATAATGTTGATCTCTTTTGATAAGAAACAACTTACAGGTGATACACAATTGAATAAACATGACTACCAAGTTACAAATTCCTCTCGGTAACAATTAGATAACTAAATAAGAGATCATTAACATAAACGCACATTTATATCGTCAAGCCACATACACATATCAATATATTATATCACAAGGCGTTAATTATACTAGAAATATATATTTTTAATTTTAAAAATAATTTTACTTTCTCATATATAGAAAGTATTGTAACAGTGAAAATTTTTGCCTCAAAAGTTACGGTGAATCTACCCCTGTACACAAAAAAGCGGTTCTTACAATTTTGTGTCCCCCTGGGGCTACAACTGAGATGAAGTGTGTTTCAAGGGGGTTGTTGATGATTAAATTTTGAAAATGTACGTTTCAAATTATAAAATAGTTATGTAAGAAAGAATTTACAATAATGTAATACAGTTTTTTTCAAAACTTGATAAGGTGAACAGTAAAAACTAATATCAATTTTAAAAAAACATAAAAAATAAACATTCAATATTACAAGAGTATTTTGACATTCTATATCACAGCCTCTTTGTACATCCTTGGTAACCTCACACGACCAGCAGACTTACCGAGACCTGTCACACACATGCTGTGTATGGTACATGTGGTGAAAAACAAGCTCAAATTATTCTTGACTAGGGCTGTCAAAACTCGATTCTTACTGGTATCAAAAGAATCGAGAAGCGATCTTAACATTATGATTCTCGCTACTTCGATTCTTTGCTCTCAATAAAACTGGCAACATTTAAAATAGGTGATAATCCCTTATCTCTCATATTAGTTTAGTTGCCATTTCACTTAGAGACCGGCAAATTGTAAATATACCGTAATGGCCTTAGTATAATATGACCCCAACATTTTGAGGTGATCTACAAGAAAAATAATTGTTCTCGAATATAATACAATCTGACATTATGACAGTAACAAGAGTTAGAAACTTTATTATTATTATTATTATTATTAGCACCGCGTCTTACTACCCGTTCGGGTTATACGCACTTACGCTAATGTGTAATGGTAGGGTGATTGTGAGATGAAATGAAGGACCTACAGTTTAACGTGGAATCCGAACCACGGTGGCGGCCTGGCATTCCCCACATTTACAAGATGTCTTGTCAGAGGTGAAGGAAGGGTTTGGTAATCAGATAAATCTGTGCCGGGACCGAGGATTGAACCCCGGCCGCCAGCATAGAAGTCTGACACCTTACCCCTAGACCACCAGATCACCCACAGGTAGAAACTTAATTCTTGACACATTTTTTAAAATGTTATAGTTAAGTGAGACTGTCAGAATATAAGAATCGATTCTAAACAAACAACAGATATATAGTACGGAGACTAGGGATGGTAGTTTTCTGTAATACCTATATCGGAAGCTACGATATTCCTATCAAATTAAAATAGCCCACTCCTGTAATTATATTCTGTCGCTCTTCAATTTTGAATGTTTTATTTAGCTCTTTGAATAAGACAAGTTAAATAATAAAATCGACATAGTTTAGATCCATATTTATTTTAATTCACGATATATTGTTGCCAAAACTTCACTAATATCTGATGAGCTAACGTGCATAGGATCATTTATGGCGGACGACTTGAAATATTTGTAACGTGTATAATGAGTTATTTCCGTTATATAATCTGCAATTTATAGTATTAATTTTGAGTTTATTTGAATTCTTGGTTTTGACTTTGTTTTGAAGAATTTTAGTGTGATTAGTAAATATATATAAGATTGTGAGATTAAAGTTTGAAATGATATGTGTTGTAATGATCGAGTCCAAGTTTTGCATTTCGGAGGGAATCGGGTGCCAGGCACGTCAGATTTTCTATGCAATAATGAAAAAGAGAATGTCCAAGAATCGGAATCGAGAAAAACAGGCATCATGACATCTTTACTCTTGACTGTAAAACATATTGACCTGACAGTAAAATATTTGGTTATTTGTAGACCGTAATATATTTTATAATCATGGAAATTGATAACAATAAAGAAAGGAAAAATAAACTACTAAGAATAAATTTGATGAAGAAAGCCCACCTAGGGAAAGAAGGAGAGTCTTATTTTTCTTGCTTCCCCAACACAAAATTTGTTTATATCTAGGGGAGCTCCAAAAACAAAATTCAGGGTTCATAGGACACACATTTTTATTAAAATGACCCTGCCACAAGCTGGTAAAATTTGGTGATGATGATAAATGAAAAAACACAGGAAATTGACACCGGATGCCACTTTTTAGAGTGTATTTTGTTGCGTTGCACTTTTCACTCAATCTCCAGTTGAGTTCCAAGAGAATGAAAGCTAGGTTGGGCAGTTTTCTTCGAGAGGGAGCCATTGGCAGCAGTGTAAACTGTGTTCCTATTTTTATTGGCACTTTCTGATCAACAAGCGGGTGCGAAATAACCTAATTTTGCCGGGAAAGGTATTGTCACATCCTCCCAGAATTATTTTACTTGCCACAATCAAAATGAGACCGGCGACTTTACTTTCCCGCTGAACAAAATGCTACAGATTTTTATCACTCAAGAAAAATTAATTCACTCCTGCTGGGTTTGAACCAAGAAACATCAGGTACTGAGGGGAGCACTTTAATCCAAGATTACCAACAGTGACTTTTCTAACATGCTCATCAACTTTGATATGGTCTTCGATCAAGAAAATTAAGGTTTCCCCCCTGAAATTGTGTGATATAAAGCTATGGCTTATTTGGTCTATGTTTTGACATTTTTTAAAATGAGTTTTTCATTTATGCATGCATCCATTTACACCACTGTGTTGTTTATTCATGAAAAAAACAAACAAAAAAAACCCTTGAATTCAAAGGTTTTATCACCAGATACGCCCGGTTTAGTAAATTATTTTAAATGGTTGGTACAAACATTGTGACAATCAAATCAAGTTAAAAGTGTGATATGACGGCCAGTCAAAATGATTCGGTCGGTAATTCTGATATAATGGATGTAGATTGGCGAGTCTAAGTAAGTCTGCTGGGATATGCTCTTTGCTTACCTTGCACTATTACACTATGGAGTAGCTTATAAGATAGGGCCATAATGTAATTTGCAAGGTAAGACTACATGCACTTAAAACTTAAAATATTATTTTTGGCAGTTTTGATATAAATAATTCTCCATGAACTGATTCTAGAGATATAACAAATCCAACGTACTATGCTAGACTATGGAAATAGAATTAACAAATTTTACAAACTAAAAAAATGAAGTACAATGAAGTTTAGTGTTAATTGGCTCTAACAGCTATTGTGTCAGATCCTAACTCAAAGGCAAGGTTAATTGAACCAACTTACAATTTGTCAAAAATAAATCTAAGCTTCTAGTGACGCAAACTTTATAATCAAAGATATACGGCTGTGAAACCTGGACATGGACGAGGAGCGATCCAAGTAGATTGGAGGCAGCAGAGATGAGGAGGTTCCTGAGAGGAAGTGAGAATGTAACAAGAAGAGATGAGGAGGTTCCTGAGAGGCAGTGAGAATGTAACAAGAAGAGATGAGGAAGTTCCTGAGAGGCAGTGAGAATGTAACAAGAAGAGATGAGAGAAGGAATGAAATAATTAGGGATGGTTTAAAAGTTATACCATTAGAAGAGACACTGAAGAGAAAACAGTTGCTGTGGTTAGGTCATGTCATGAGAATGGAGGACAGAAAGACTTACAGAACAAAGAGAAGGGTAGAACTATTAGAAGACCCCGAACAGGATGGACCAAGTGCAGAAGGACATGGAGGATAAAGGAGCGGACTGGAGACGCGTGGCCGGGGGAGGAGTTCGGAGATATCGGCGGGAATGGAAGAGGGTGTGCCAGACGACCCACAGAGGTGGGAACGTTGAATGATGATGATGATGAGACCTGAAAATCCAATGGTTCCAATTCTGAAGTGAAAAACTGGTGGAGCTTTAAGTTATGAATTATTGTGATTAAAAAAGTTGAATTTGAGATTCTGGTGAGTGATGACATTTCATGACCTATCGAAACAGAAAAAGTGGTTTACACGATGTTCTATCTTTGTATCATTTTATTGATTGGGCTGAAACTTGTTATCTAGGCTTTTCATAAGGTTCGTCATAGGAGTTTTTGGAACGAGATCACAGAGTTTACCGACAGGCCAAAAGATAAAAAAAGATTGATTTTCTCAAAATTTGCTCTAACAATTATGATTAACATTACAAAAAAATTAAAAATTGCCATTTAAGTTTTCCTATAATTACTTTGAGGGTACTTTCTATAAGCGTACAATTTTTTTAAATTTTGATCACGTCTTTGCAACTATTTGAGATACAAAATAACTTATCATCGTAAAGTTGTAGTAATATTAAAACTAATATTTTATTTAAAATAGGTTTTTATAAAACCAGTATACATATATGTATTTTACTAAACTGACCCGGTCACAGGTTGGAAATGATGAACTCAATCTAGCCGAGAGTTAAAAATATTTCACATTGGTTGTATTGTAAAAAAAAGTTTTAACAAAAGTACATTGAAAATTTATTTACATTTTTTAACTAAAACAGGATATAACATTTTTAATTGGAGTTGGATCAAATTGATTCTTTCTCTGATTCGACTTCATTTTACCTACAAATCTCGAATCCAGAATTCAAATCTTGGAAAACAAAATGAGAATAAGATGTCAACTTTTCCAAACAGGTATTCCTTTTCCAAACACGTATTCATGGTTTATGTTCATTCTTTGGTCTGTATGATATATAAATAATTATAACTGACTAATAACATTTTATTATATTGTGTATTTACATTTTTAATTAGTTAATTGTGAACTATAATCATATTGGGCTGAACCACTTACTAGCAACATCTCTAAAAAAAGATACAGTTTTAAAATTTAAAAAGGATTAAAGATTTCTAAGGGCCCATCCCCATTATAAATATCTTGGGAAATTAAATATATTCAATTTCTGTCATTTGTATTATATTCAACTTAAAATGGGATATTTTGATTGTTTTAAAAAATTTTCTCCTTCAAGTTTATTTCTAACGATAAAAAGAAGCCATTTTGGAAATGGTAACATCACTACAAGCACAAGAGCTTGTAATCCAATATATGTTTGTGTGGTTATAGTTCGAATTTGTGAGCTCAAGTCGACAATTTTACTATTCCTCACTAAATGTATCATTTTTAAACATAAATATCTCAGGGGTAGGAGTGGGGACAGAGCCCCAGTCCAAGTAGCTCGTCCTCTTACATGTGGATGAGGGTGGGGACAGAGCCCCAGTCAGAGTAGCCCGTCCTCTTACATGTGGATGAGGGTGGGGACAGAGCCCCAGTCCGAGTAGCTCGTCCTCTTACATGTGGATGAGGGTGGGGACAGAGCCCCAGTCAGAGTAGCCCGTCCTCTTACATGTGGATGATTCCAAAGATGAGCAGAATGGCCACGGTTAGGACCACCCCGAGGATCCCACCAATCACGAGCCACATTTTCAAATTCTTGCACTTTGCCCTCATGACGACTTCCCTGGTTCTCCGACGGAAAGCGCCCCCCTAAAATAACAAACTTCTTTATTAATAAGGAAGTACCGATATGTTAATATTATGAGTATCTACTTACAACCTGGTATCAGAACAGGATCGAAAGATGTGTGGGATACACTATTTCATGACTCAAGTCCATTTCAACTTCGAATCTTGTGGACATAAGAGGAAATAGTAATATAACAGTATAATAAAAGAAATAAACTAAATGTTAAAATTCCCACATTCAGTGAGGTGTTCAATTAATGGTCTGGGGACTGGTTGTTGAGTTTGTCAATAAGTTGGGGCTGAACCATCAATAAGTAGTTCTAAAACAAATCCCTATTTTTTTTTCAAATATCAAATTTGATGTTTTCTTAAATCCTTAAATATCCTTACGGAGCCCATCCTTAATATTATAGTTTGTATTATAAATGGAATATAAATAATTTTTTTTAAGGATATAGAGAAAATAGATCAACATTTTGGTAAATAAAAACACTTAATCATATTCGGATAAAAATATTATAAATATGATTATAGCATTGATATAATCTTTCGACATAGCATCCCTACTCTTAGTTGCGGGTTGAGGCAGTGCCCCCTCCACCTCCCAAAGGGCAAACATATGCTCTATGCAAAAACTAAAACTTCCCACCCTACTGGGATCCAAACCAGTCACTAGAAGCCGTTTAAGACATGTGACGAACATCTCAACGAGGGTCACAGCCAAGGCACGTTTTGCCCAACATACAAACAAAGATAGGGTTATTACAATTATTAGTTGTACATCCCCAGCGATGCGATGATCTCTAGGTCACATATCATGAATCATATTTGTAAATTAAAAAATGACACCTGACCATGAGAATAGAACCTGGGACACTTGGCTTATCAAGGAAATGCTCTATCACCGAGCACAAAGCCGCACTTTGGGTGAAGTTATAAATCACTGGTGCTTCTACTGTGGTCTAGTGGTCAGAGTTCCTGGGTTCAATCCCTAGCGCTGCAGCGAGTCTAGAACGAGGTCAACTTGGCTTCATGAGGACAAAAGAGGAGCTACTTGAATAAGGAAGCAGCGGCTCCGGTCTAGAAAACTGAGTTGGTTGTGCTGAACACACGATAACCTTTATTTGCAAATGTTGGCGCTATATTTGCCAACGTGTGGTCATTAGCGTCATGGAGCAAGACCGGAATGTCTGTATGACTGTAACCGACTGTCACCCTCACCGAAGACTCCAGACTCTCCGTCTTGGTGAGCAGGTTGTCCAAGTCCTCCCCGCGCTGCATAACCTTCTCCACGTTGTCCAACATGATGCGCTTCACGTCGTCCACCTGCACTTGAAGTTGGGAGATCTTGTCCCCTCGGCCGATGTTGAATTCGTACTTCAATCACAAGTCACATCCTTACATTACACTAGTGGGGTAAGGGCGACCAAGTTATAATATAAGGAAATGCACCCACATTATTATGGATGAAAAGTGGGGATAACATTTAGGAAAATTCATTTCAGTACATTTTGACGGGATTTGAACCCCAACCTGCCTGTTTCCGGCAGACCAGACCATAGATTTGTCAGTGCGCCCAATGATGCAAGTAGTTGGAAGTTAAACAGCCCTGACTTCTCCATTTGATTGATATGAAAACCTGCTTCGGTGGCTACATGGTCTAAGGCGTCACTTTGGTGTTGGACTAGAGTGCTGATGACAGGGAGATGGAGGTTTGAATCCTGGTAAAGTGTACAAGGGTGGTGTTTCCACGCTCCCTCCAAGCAAATGCAGGTACATCTCTTCTAAATTCAACCTTCCTCATCCCTAGCTCATTAGTGTAATTAGTAGACTACATACGCTCATAAACTGAACAGGTAGTAACAAATAATATCATATTAATATTTTTTTAATATAGTTTTTCTCACTGCGATTCAGTTACCATTCAAGATGGGATAAGGAGGAGGAATGTGGTAGGTCTGAGGAAATGTAACTACATTTGTGTGAAGTTGGAGCGGGAAGGGAAGCCATTTAGTAAAAACCACCCTAAGTAGACCTGATAAAGATTTGAACCCCGACCCCCCCCGCCCCCCCC